>PVJC01018557.1:0-31075 GCA_004026665.1 Murina feae | reverse complement strand
GCCCTAACCGGTTTGGCTCAGTGGATGGAGCGTCGGCCTGCGGACTCAAGGGTCCCGGGTTCGATTCCGGTCAAGGGCATGTACCTTGGTTGCAGGCGCATCCCCAGTGGGGAGTGTGCAGGAGGCAGCTGATCGATGTTTCTCTCTCATCGATGTTTCTGACTCTCTATCCCTCTCCCTTCCTCTCTGTGAAAAATCAATAAAATACATTAAAAAAAAAAACAACAAAAAAAACCCTGGGTCCATCATGACTAGAGGCTTGACCAACTAGAAGTCAGTCCTGCGGTCAGTGCTGGGTTGCTGTGGTGACCCAGCACTGACTGCTACAGCAGCAGGTGCAGTGACCCAGCACTGACTGCTGAGGGGGCTGCGAATCAGGCCCAGAGAGAAGCCTGAAGAGAAAAGTAGGGTCTGATCTGTAGCCTCTGTGGCAGCTGTTGATCAGCACTTGTCTCTCTCTTTCGCTCAGGCCTGGCCAGCAGCTGCGCCTCCATTTCTCTCCAGACCTCCACTGGGGCTGCTGATCAGCCCCACCTTTCTGATCAGACCCCGTTGATAGGCCCAGAGATGCTGACTGGCATAGAAACTGACAGTCAACTGTGAGGAGCAATGACTGCCTAGGAGGTGGAGTTTTTGATGCTGACTGACATAGAAACTGATCAGTTTGAACCAAATCTGGGTCAACTGTGAGGAGCCAATGGCTGTCTAGGAGGTGGAGCTTTTGATACTGACTGGCATAGAAACCAGCCAATCAGAACCAAATTGGCTGGCAGAGGAAGGCAGTTGGGGTGAGATCAGGCCTGCAGGGGAGGGCAGTTGGGGGTGATCAAGCTGACAGGGAAGAGCAGTTGGGGACAAGATCAGGCCAGCAGAGGAGGGCAGTTGGGGGCAACCAGGCCAGCAGGGGAGGGCAGTTGGGGGTGAGATCAGGCTGGCAGAGGGAGGCAGTTGATGGTGACCAGGCTGGCAGGAGAAGGCAGTTGGGAGCAATCAAGGGTTAGGTGTTAATCAGATCGGCAGGGGAGTGGTTAGGGGGTGATCAGGCTGACAGGCAGAAGTGGTTAGGGGCAATCAGGCAGGTACGCGAGGTGAGCAGTTAGGAGCCAGCAGTCCCGGACTATGAAAGGGATGTCTAGCAGTCGGACATCCCTCGGGGGATCCCAGATTGGAGAGGGTGCAGCCCAGTACACCCCAGTGCACAAATTTCATGCACCAGTAATTATAAAAAAAATGAATTTTATTTTTAAAACTAGTGGCCCAGTTTACTGATTCGTACACATTGAAAGAAAATTAATTAGAATACTTTAATATTACCATTCGCCCTTTCTATATAATAGAAGTGTCAACCAAATTCACGATCAACAATGACACATCGAAACACACGGGTGCAATTGGTGCCAGCAAGAGCTTTATATGTTTTGCACATGTGCAAGTCAATGTTTATTTTTAAATTGCCAGTGCACATCGTATGTACTGGCTGGTCGGTCAAATGGTCAGACGGAAGTACAGTCGGTCACTTAGCCTTTTATATTTTTAAAATAAGTAAATTTCCTTAGTGCACTTGTCACCACATCCCTGCCTGAATTCCCAGATGCCTGTCATGTACTGGACCTCTGCCCACTGCCCCCATCTCATAGCATCCAGGCTCTTCACCAGCATCCATATCCAGGGCCATTGCCAATGACTAGCCCTCTGTATTCCCCAGGGCAGAACCTGACCCTCTCAGCCACTTGTCTTAGCGTCTGCTCTCTGGGCATCCAGGAAAGGCTGTGTGAGGACACAGTGAGAAGGCAGCTGCCTGCAAGTCAGGAATTGAGTCCTCATAGAAACCAACTTGCTGGGATCTGGATCTCAAATTTCTAGCCTCCAGAACTGTGAGAAAATTGAAAACTACCTTAGAGATCTAAAATCTGTTGTTTAACCCCACCCTCCCCCAAAAAGTAAATTTTGTCTTTTTTTTCAGAATACTCTAAGAAGGAATAAAGTTAAAAAATTACTAGTCCTGGAGACAACCAAGATGGTGGTACAGGTAAACACCTGAACTTGTTGCCGCACACAACCACATTAAAACTACAACTAAAAGACAAAACGAATATCATCCAGAACCACGGAAAGGCTGGCTGAGTGGAAATTCTATAACTAGAAAAAGAAAAGCACATTGAGTCTGGTAGAAGGTGCAGAGGTGTGGAAGTGTGGAAGTATGGAGGTGTGTGCAAAAGGGGCTGGCAGCTGGGTACGCTGTTGTCTTTTTCAATTGGGAGGGAGATACAAGCCCCCAACTGCTCTGAACTCCAGTTCCGGGTGAGAATTTGGGGACCCAGACTCATACGGAGAGAAACTGCACTGCCTGGCATTGGGCTGGAATGTGAGGGCAGCTTTCTCGCAGAGGTGCTTGCAGCGTTCATTGTTCCTGCACAGGGCCACAGGACACAGACCTCGGGACCACTCCGAGGCAGAGCAGACTGGCAGCCATTAAAGTTTGTTCCACCCTGGTGATTCCCTGAGACCCCGCCCCACCCAATTTACAACCCCACCCAAGCTGTGTGCAGAGGCTTTTGCATACCAATGGCCTGGCCTTTCTCCACCTAAAAACCTGTCAAACTGTAGCTGGGTCAGAGAACTCCAGAGCTTCCAAAAGAAGGCCTAAGGCTCGTCAGCAGCCTGCATTACTTCACAGCTGGGCCTCATTTGGGCACCTCCAAACCCCAAACAAAGAGGAGGAATATGCAGATCTCTCTGTAGCTCCTGCTGGGTGGCCGACTTTGCACCTCCTTAGAGATCCAAGAACCAGTCTACCCAGTGGTCAGAGTGAGACCATCAAGATTACAACTCTTCACATCCATAAGAGACACACTCGGGGGCAGACTCAGTGAGCGCCAAAGCCCCACTGAAGCAACAAGGGTGTCTCCAGCACAGAAGTTCTCCCATTGTAGACACAACTAGTTCTCACAGCCAATTCACCTGGAGGTCAATTCCTCCTAATGATACCAACAGCAATCAAGGCTTAACTACAACAAGACTGTGCACACAGCCCACCAAGGGGTGCACCAAGGGTGTCCACCTCAGGTAATTGGGGAGGCTGAGGCACTGGGCCCTATAAGACACCTAGCACAGAAAGCCACTCTATCAACACAGGGAAGCAGCCAAAATGCGGAGACAAAGAAACAGGTCACAAGTGAAAGAAATGGAGGAAAGCGAACTATTGGATATAGAGTTCAAAACCATGGTTATAAGGTTACTCAAGAATCTTCTAGAAACCTCCAAGAAATATAGTGAGACTCTCAAAGATAAGAAAAAGGACCAATTAGAAATTAAGCATACACTGACTGAAATAAAGAATAATATACAGAGATCCAACAGCAGAATAGAGGATCCCAAGAATCAAGTCAAAGTTTTGAAATACGAAGAAGCAAAAAACACTCAACTGGAAAAGCAAAAGGAAAAAAAAATACAGAAATAAGAAGATAGTGGAAGGAGCCTGTAGGACAACTTCAAGCGTACCAACATCAGAATTATAGGGGTGCCAGAAGAAGAGAGAGAGCAAGATATTGAAAATCTATTTGAAGAAATAATGACAGAAAACTTCCCCTACCTGGTGAAAGAAATAGACTTCCAAGTCCAGGAAGTGCAGAGAACCCCAAACAAAAGGAATCCAAAGAGGACCACACCAAGACACATCATAATTAAAATGCCAAGGGCAGAAGACAAAGAGAGAATATTAAAAACGCAGCAAGAGAAAAACAGTTAGCTACAAGGGAGTACCCATATGACTATCAGCTGATTTCTCAATAGAAACTATGCAGGCCAGAAGGAAGTGGCAAGAAATATTCAAAGTGATGAATAGCAAGAACCTACAACCAAGATTATTCTACCCAGCAAAGTTATCATTTAAAATTGAAGGTCAGATAAAGAGCTTCACAGATAAGAAAAAGCTAAAGGAGTTCATCACCACCAAACCAGCATTATATGAAATGCTAAAAGGTATTCTTTAAGAAGAGGAAGAAGAAAAAGGTAAAGATAAAAATTATGAACAACAAAGTGACAACAAATACATATTTATCAATAAGCGAATCTAAAAATCAAGTGAATAAAAATCTGACTAACAGAATAAACTGGTGACTAGAATAGAATCAGGGTCATAGAAAAGGAGTGGACTGACAATTCTTGGAGGGAAGGGAGTGTGAGGGGTGCGGGAAGAGACTGGACAAAAATCGTATACCTATGGACAAGGACAGTTGGGGTGGGGGTAAGGGCAGGAGGTGGGTGGGAACCAGGTGGAGGGAAGCTATGGGGGGAAAATGAGGAACAACAGTAATAATCTGATAAAGATTTATTTATAAAAAAATATTAGTCCTTATAAATATTTGGAACGCCTCAAGAAAGAAACTAAAAAAAACTAAAATCGGGTCCTGATGTTCAAATTTTAAACAGCTGTATTATCTATACAATACTTCACCGAGTTAATAAAAAATTGCTATTTTAGAGACAGTAGTCAAAAAACAATGTTATTCCTTCAAAGCTGCAGAGAATACGCTGCCAACGTACTGCTCAAGAAAATACTTCCTCAAACTTCTCACTGTAGCACTGCAGAAAGTTTAATCAAAATCATATGGTATCACGTCATTCTCACTGAAGAAAATATTTCACTCAAAAAAACTTGTTACATAGGAAAACAAACTTTCAGATTTCAACATATCTGTTTAACTTCTTTATTATGTCTGTATCAGTGTGCTGTTTAAGCTTTTAGTTTCTTATACTATTTCCTATTCTTTTTCTTGATCACCTTTAATAGAAGTTCAAATTCATTAAACAAGGTATTTTTTTTAACTTGGGAAATAGATAAAATTGTTATATTGATAATTTTAAACTGTCATAACTTAAAAATATAAACCACAAAATTATCCACTGTATATTTAGTAAACTTATTTTGCCCTTACTTCTTGGAAAATTATAAAATAGGAAAGAAAGTAAAGGAGAAATTGAAGAAACAAAGGTTTTCAGCCTTCTGAATAGATAACCTAAAAAGAAGTTTCTCAAAATAATTTAGGCATGTGGTCCCTTAATTGGATAAACAAAGCCACAACATACAACATTTACTAGTAATTGTCTCATCATTTCCCTGGTCAAAATAGTCCCCTTTCTTTCTTATAAGTGGTGTCCACAGTTGTTCTAGCCAGTATAGCTAGTGCAGAGAAATATCTTCCGGCTAAATAAAAATGGTTAGGCAAAAAGTAATGAAATAAAGGGACAGAATGAGGAAAGAGATGGGGCAGTGGAAGCCTGCTGTGAGGGGAGGCGGCAGAGTGGATTAGGGTGTCCCTTCACCCCCGCTTCTCTCATACACATCCAAAAGAAACTAGTATCTCTGAACACAACATATTTAGTCACTAATAAATACTGGTTATAAGCCAAAGCTCTAGCATTGATTCTATTTTGGAAACACTTTAACAAAACAAAAGCCTTACAAAGTTGAAAATTATCAACTCTCTATGCTAAGTGACATTCACATTCAGCTCTATTACAACATCTACCCACAGGTTGCCAACATGACAAAGTGAAATTTCAGAACCAAAGAGAAATACTTCCGTGAACATCCCCCAACAGTCCAGGATTCACAGACTCCCCTTAATGCTGGATATACTAAAAAACTAGGCAAGAAGCAGGCCATGAAACATGAAATCACTTCAGTCTTGCGGGGAGGAGGAGGAAGAGGACGGAATAAAATCTGTTAAGTTAAATGTCAGAGTTAACATTTTTACTAAAATACAAATCTAGACTAAAGTGGAAGACAGAGTTTTACTTTCAAGTGGTCCTCTAATCTTTAAAACATTATGTGAAGAAACCTGTAAAAATGCCCATCTATATTGATTTCCACATTAGATTATGGCACTCAGAATACTGAACCAGGATTTCACCAATAAAAACAAAAAGAAAGAAAAACCCTCCACATATGCCCAGTACATTACATATGAATTACAGAGCATGCGTGTTAATGCCATATACATGCTGAACACCAATCCAAGAACCACCAAGACCCCACACTTCCTGCACGAGCTCTGGCAGCAGGGGTGACTAGAATCCCCTCTTGTACATAAAGCAGAAATTAAGAATTTCACTGAAAAGGTGCAACTGGGCAACTTGGATATTTTGATATTGTCAAGAAAGTAATAAGAAAAATGTCTTATTTAAAGAATGTTATTCCTTGTTAATCAACATTGATTTCCAAGACCTTTCTCTGCTGTTTCCAATGTATTTGTAGTTATTACACTTAGATGGTTAGCAATTTATTCCAGGGGCACAGGTTTGTTTCATTTGAAAATACTTTTCCCCTTCCTAATTTGATATTTAAAGTTGTTATAAAATCTGTAATTTACTTTAAGACATGTCAGTACAGTGTGCTATGTATGTGTGTTAGTTACTCCACTAAAAACCTATACTCTAGAGTAGGGGTGGGGAAATCACTTGGTCTGGCCCTGCCAAGGCATTAGGGTTAAGTTAGTTAAATGACCGAATAGCAGGCTGATGTTTAAGTTGATAATGTTGTATGGCCCTCGACTGATGTTATAAGTATCAACATGGCCCTGGGCAGAAGAAAGGCTCCCGCCTCTGCTCTAGAGACCGCTACTGACCCTAAATGGGAGTAATTAAGCTAGGATTTAATCGAATAGCCAGGTGGCTATTTTATATGCTTCAGCTACCCTAACCTCATGTACACTAACAGCCTTGTTACTCAGGGTCATGGATATTAGAAATTTCCGGGATAAAATGAGTGGCATTAAGAGACATGGAGAGATTGGAAATACACAGATAATCTCCCATTCTGGTGTGAACAAGGTATTTAAGACTCTAGAGGTGGCCATCGCAGAAGTGCCCGCGGTCAAAATGAAGTTTAATCACTCTGACTTCTGACCGGAGCCGTAAAAGGCATTTCGATGTACTTTCCCACTTTCTCAGGAAGGTTATGTCTTCTCTTTCCAAAGAGTTGAGACAGGAGTACAGTTCGATCCATGCCCATTGCAAGGACGATGAGGTTCAGGTTGCTCAAGGGCATTATAAAGGGCAGCAAATGAACACAGTCGTCCAGGTTTACAGGAAGAACTACGCCAGCGACACTGAATGAGTGCAGAGAAGGCGAACGGTACAACTTCCATGTGTGTGTTCACCCCAGCGCAATGGTTAGCAAGACTAAAAGCGGGACAAAGGCCGCAAAAAGACCCTGAATGTAAAGCCAAGTCTCGCCAAGTTGGAAAGGAGAAGGGAAATATAAGGAAGAAACAATTGAGACGATGCAGGAATAAGTAATCTTATACACAACGTTCACTGGAAACTTAAAATGGAAAAAAAGAGAAGACTCTAGAAAGCCTGGAGCTGCAGTGCTGGGAAGGCTGCCTCCGGCTCCGTGGTAAACGTCTTTGGGCAGCCACTGATTTGGAAGATGCTGGTGGCCTGGTTCGGGCCATGTTCTGTCTCTGACTGTCACAGATGCCTCAGTACAACTTTAGGGTCAGGTAGGGGAGAGGACTAAAGACAGACAGCGGGGGCTGCCTTCGCTATTTATGCAGGGACGCAGACTCTGGCTTGCTTTCATTGTAACCTGCTAGCCTGGGGGGAGGTGGCATACCCAGAGCCTTTACCTATCTGTAACTATTGAAGGCAGATTACCAAAAGGTACATCAACTGGGGAATTGCCAAACTAGCTTAAATAGGTTTGGGGAAAAAAGAAAGATTTGCGCAAATACTGTATAGAAAGCGCTTCCTACTAAAACTTTCTGAGGGAAGATGTATCTGCTGATACAATCATTTTGAAATTGAAATCCCTGTTTTTAAAGTTCCATTACAAGAGATTCATTTTACACAAAACCTCCCCCATCTGGAACACATTTTACTTCTCCATAAACAGTGAACTGGAGTAACCGTGAACGATTATTTTCACAAGGGTAATGCTCTTCTAAAGAATCCCCTTTAACACAAACCATATGTTAGCATCTTTGAAAGAAAAGATAGTCTTCAGGAAATTACTTGTCTATTTCAGATCAAAGAAATGGAAACAAAAGGATTCTAAAGCTTACGGAGTTTAGTTTCAAATATTTTTCACTGTGAGCATGTGGTTGGTAAATACTGACTACATGAAATTCCACTATAGACCCAACTCATTTTTCAGTATCGCATTGCCCTTCCAGTATGAGGTATAACACCAATACCAACCCAAGGCCTGCCCTGTCCACGGAGCCACCGCCTCCCATGTATCATCTGCCACCCTTCAGAAACTGGGGCAGGCACACTCTCAGGGGGTCTAGCACACGCCATACGCTCCCTGAGCTCAGTTGTACACTGTGGCGTGTCTTTGAAAGTATACTGAAGTTAAACCCAAAAGAAGGTGAGCTCTCTGAGGCCAGGGACTTTGGTTTTGTCCACTGACATATTCCCAGGGCTTAGAGAGTGTTTAGAATTTAGTAGGCAACCACCTTTCAAGAAAAGGATCGCACACCTACTAAGTGCGTACATGTGAAAGGCACAACCAGGTACTAAGGAGCCAGAGAATAAGGTAGATGAGGTTCCTACTGTCAGAGAGCTTATATTCTAGCAGGGTAATTAACTATACATTATGATTAATGCTATGAGGGAAATCAAGAGGACACTGACAGACAACAGAGGAAATTCCTGAGATAGGGTGTTAGACTAACCGGGTGTTTAAATGAGACAGAAGAGAAATGTGGACAGATCCGAAATACATGCTGGAAATAACCATAGGGTTTATTCCTGGCCTGGACTTGGACCATGAAAAAAAAGCTGAACTAAGGATGAGTCATAGATATTTTGTTTTTCTAGGTGTTGTTTTTTTTTGGTTGTTTTTATTTTATTTTATGCGTAAGCAGGTGGATGATTTGACGATGCCATATTCTGACATAAGACTTAAATTTTGAATAGAAAAGATGAAGTTACATCTGGAATATGTTAAATTTGAGAAATCTATTAGACATCTAAATGAAGATAAAAGGTAAGCAGCACAGTGCCTGGCAGAGAATAGGTACTTAATAATGAACTACACAACAAAAACCATAAATTATATAAAATTTACTTTAAAAATGAGCCAATACTGGCCACTCTATAAACCCATGAGAACCAGGGTTGGCAACACCCACAGACAACTGCTAACGGGATGTTTGAACTGAACATGAATCAATCAATGGAACTAACCACTTTGCTATTTTATGGAACCACTAAAATCAGCTACTTATAGTATTGTGTAATGCCTTATGATAGTAGTAGCCAGCTAATAAACTATTTCTTTAAAAAAAGATACTATAACTATCAAAATAAAGTTGACTTTCTAAAATAAAGCTCAGCTTAGCCGGTGTGGCGCAATGATTAAGCATCAACTTATGAACCAGGAGGTCACGGTTCGATTCCCGGTCAGGGCACATGTCTGGTTGTGATCCCCAGTAGGGGGCGTGCAGGAGGCAGCTGATCAATGATACTCTCTCATCATTGATGTTTCTCTGTCTTTCTCTCTCCTCCTCTCTCTTCCTCTCTGATATCAATAAAAATATTTTGAAAATAAAAATAAAAAAAGCCCAAAGCCAGTAATTAAAGATACTTTTGTTTCTTGTTTGAATGAATAGCTATGTCTAAGAATATTGCCTTAATCAAAAATATTTTTTCTAAAACGATTAGCTTTCAATATAGTAGATTAAGCATAAAGATTATTATATAGTGGCACAAGCACTTTGAAAGGCAGAATATCAGCTGAAAGAGGGTTTGCTGAGAATTTAGATTGGATGGCGGATTCCTGCTACACTCAATCTTGCTAGCAAACAATCTAAGGCATTCTTCCTTCCAGTAGAATTTATAAGTTCCTACCAGAATTATTAAACATTGTATAAATAATGAGGCTCACGTAAGGAACAAGCTAGAGCAGAGTTCTCAACCTTGACGTAACTGACACTGGGGCTCGATGATTCGCGGCTTGTCCTGTACACTGCAGGGTGTTTAGCAGCATCCCTGACCTCACCCACCAGATGCCAGCGGCACACCACTACCCGTTGCCCAAGCTGAACAACCAAAACTGTCTCCAGACACAATCAAATGTCCCCTGGGGCACCCTAATTGAGAAGCACTGCTCTAAAGTAATGCAAATTACAGATTATAACCCACACATGTCAACATGATTATTTTATTAATGATTTGTAGCAGCCAATTTCCAAGATGAGTTCAACAATGCCCACCTTTTGATACATCATGATGTATGACCAATAAAGTAAATCAAAGGGATGGATGTGACTTCCAAGTGGGGTCATAAAAAACACTGTGTGGCTTCTGTCTTGCTCCTTCTTGGATCCCTTGCTCTGGGGGGATGCTAGCTGCCACGTCAGGAGCGAGCAGCTCTATGGCGAGGCCTTTCAGGTGGGGAACGAGGGCCTCCAAGCAGCCACCAGGAGGAACTGAGGCCTCCTGACAAAAGTACCCCAGGAAGCTTGGAAGGAGATCCTCCAGTCTCAAGTGTTCGGCTGGCTGCAACTCTACCCCAGAACATCTTAATGACAACCTCACGAGAGACCCTGAGCTAGAGCCACCCACCACACAGAAGCTCTGAAATAATACACGTTTGAGGCCACTAGGTTTTAGGGCACCTTGTTACATGGCAATAGGTCACCAATACAGAACTGTACCTCTTTCTGTCTCAAACACAGAAACCCTGGCAAGTATGCGAACCTCTACTGCTTAGTAACAGAATCACTACATTGCTTATCAAGGACACAAATGACTGATTCGTAGCAATTTATCTTTTCTAAGCAAAAATAAGACAAGTGGGCTCAAAACTGTTTCTCCTGAATTTAAAGTGTGGTTTAGGGGAGAACACTGGAACAGACTGGTAACTGGATTTATGTGGTAAAATCAAGTATTTTCCACTAAGAAGTCCTTGAAAATCTTCACAGAGATCGCATACCTAAGTTGGTAGCTCACAGTATCTTCTATCCCATGATACAGCCACTAAACACAGGGTTTTCAGTAGGAAGAATTCAAGATTTAATTGTGGCTCAGGCTCAATGGTGATGATCCATGGAATGACAGAAACTCTACAAACAAAGCTCAGTTTCCCCAGATGTCTTGTGTAGCCAAAGGTCTCAGCCAGGCTTCCTACTGCCATAGGCACATTTGCTGTCCCACTTTGTACATAAACAAATAAAATTGCTAAGTGAATGCGGATTAAGTGGTTCTTCAAATTTTCTCTTACTAAGAATAAACAATATTCTAAGCAAATAGATCCTTATTTCTTACATAACTTGGAAGCCTCTTGTACTTAAAATATCTGATGGTGTTAACGGGCTAAACTGTGCCCTCCCCCCAATTCACATGTCAAAGTCCTAACCCCCCGTACCTCAGAACATGATGATACGTGGAGATTGGGTTTTTACCAAGGTAATTAAGTTCAAATGAGGTCACCAGGACGGACCTATTCCCAAATGATGGGTGTCCTTTTAAGAGAAAAATAGGCCACAGATGCACACAGAGGGAAGACCATGTGAAGACACGGAGAAGATGGCCATCTACAAGCCAAGGAGAGAGGTCTCAGAAGAAACCAACCCCTTCATCTCAGAATCTCGCCTCCACCTGTGCAGCAGTTAATTTCTGTGGTTTCAGCCCCCAGAAGGTGGCAGTCTGTTATGGCAGCCCTAGCTAACTCAGAGGGCCACCTGGCTGGCTACCATTGTGTTTACCAGGTCCCCTGTGACCCTGAGTCTGGTCACTTCCACTGATCGCAGAGACCATGTCATCAGAAAATTGACATGCAGACCATGACTTTACATTCCCAGAATCAAAAAGTATGTGACAATGTTTTCAGATTCCCCCAAATTAGCCACTGAATTGAAGCCTCACGTATTCTGGCCTTCTTGACTTTACAACACGTCTAATACTGGAAGAGGGAGAAAAACCAATTAAGTTCAATCACTGAGGTAGAAATATAACGGACACTAAAGACCCTCTCCAAAATGACCGTGGAAAGGGTCATGGACTCTTGATGACTATAATCCAGGGCAAAAGATGTGCTGAAGGAATGCCCACTTTGTTGAATATGGGTTTAGAGATGATCTGCCATGAAAGTGTTGACACTGGGCAGGTGGAATGGGGAGGACAGGATCCTCATACTGATACTAATTTGGCTCCCACTTACAATAATATCCTCAGGTGAACTGTTGCAGTTGACCCAACTGAGGGAGAAAGTAAAGCTTTTAATGAATCAAGAGAGTTGAAGAGAAAAATTTTTAAAGAGAAATAAGAGTAATGACAACTTATTCTGAAGTTCATGACATGGAAACAGCAAGATATGAGAAGGATAATTTACTACATCGAATACCAACCTTATGCGTTGAGCATTTATTATGCCCAGTGCTGTGTTAAAACAGCAAACATGCATCTTTAAGTCTCCATGCCAACCCCCTAACAGGTATTACACATCATCCCCAATCAAAGATGAAAAAATAAGTCAGAGAGGTTACAGAATATTCATACAATAACATACAATTATCTATTTATGTAGACTATGTGATTACAATTAATTTCACAATTTTTCAATTGCTTTTTTAAATGTGCCTACTAGAAAAATTTAAATTACAGGTTACCTGCATTATATTTCTATTGATAGTACTATTCTACATAATATTGATTAGTCTCTTCCGAAAATCTATACAGTGCTGTATAATGAATCATAATAGACACTTAACTAGAAATCTGAGGAATTAAATTTCTGATACTTTCAACTTACAAAACGAGATGAGTTATCATTTTTCACAGTCTTCGCATTTCCAAATGATTCCAGAATTGGATTGGCTTGCAAAAGTTGCCGTTCAAGTTCCCCCTAAAAGACATTACACGTACACACATGTACACACACATACACACAAATAAAAGCAGATGTGTGTTAATCTAGTGTCTCCACTCCAGTCCTCAAGGGGAAAAAACAAAATAAAACAAAAAACTTTCCCTCAGTCTTTTCATTTAGTTTGTCATCCAGCAACCTCTTTTAGCTTCTCATTCTAGGTCACAAGAGGCTCCGCTGAAGGAAAAGAGTTAGCATCTACAAAGTGGTCACAGAGGAAAATGTCACATTGATCAGAGAAGACACATTTGACAGGGCGCATAAATTAGGCAGAAAATTCTGAAAATAACACAAAGTAACTGGCTTTCATAAAATAAACTTTAGCATTACACTTCAGTTAAGAACATATTAATACTTACGTGTTATAATTACTGGTATAAAGCTTGCCATTTTCCCAAGAGTTTCACATAATATTTTAATAATGTAGACCAGGCAATGTCCTCATTCATCTCCATGATCAGAGATGGTGATGCTACTGACTTCTTGAGCAAATGTAGAAGACTTAAGTATAGAGTATTTGATACAATACATGTGGGGTTTTTTTGATATGTCTTACTCATATATATACAAATTAGGTTATAAAACAAATTTAAAAAAAAGATGTGAGTATATTAATACATATTTTATCATGAAATACAATAGAAAGCTGTATGAGAAAGCATGATGTCATTTCTGGCCATAAAAGCTCTAGAAAGTGATGCTTGTTCCTGGAATGTAATTTCAGAATTACATTGTATGATTTCAGTAACTCTGCTTTTTCCAAACACAAATCTCACCCCTATAGTTTAAAATACCCACAAGGACTCTAGACCTAAAGAAAGAAAGGACTAAAAACCACTAGCAGCCCTGACCTGTGTTGCTCAGTTAGTTGGAGTGTCATCCCATGGACCAGAAGGTCACAGGTTCAATTCCTGGTCAGGGCACATACCTAGTTTGCAGGTTTGTACGGGAGATAACCGATGGATGTCATCTCTCTCACATGGATGTTTCTCTCTCCCTCTCTTCCTTCCTCTCTAAAAATCAATAAAAAGCAACAACAAACAACCACTAGCAAATGTGATTCTCTAAGGAAAAAAGGAATAGAAGGAACTTCACAAAAGACTTGTTAATTAATGGTCAGTTGCGATGTGACTAATTATACTATAATCAAATCTAAAAACAGGAACAAATATATGCCAAATGGAGTCCTGTACTCAGCCGAAAGGGTGAGGATGTTTTTCTGAGGCACATGACACAGTGAGGAAATACGCTCCTTATGTGTCCACTCTGCAGCACTTATCTGGATTGTTCAGACTTTTACAGGCGCTAATTCCAGTCTACGACTGTGTCCCATTGAGACCAGTCAGGAACCAGTCCTTGTCAGAACCCCAAGCTGCATGAGTTTCCTGCTACCAAATACTGAAACACTTTCTTGGCACTAGATGATATGCTCTTTGTACAGTGGATCATCTAGTTTATTAACTTCAAAACACCAGATTATTTCTGATGTAAACCTTTCTAAATATTATATGCTACCAAGACTTCTTAAACATGGCATCCTGAGCTGATTTCAATGACCGAGAGCCACCATTAAAAATGCTAGCGTCTGCCTGGCCTGCGTGGCTCGGTGGCTGAGCGTCAACCTGTGAAGCAGGTCACGGTTCCATTCCTGGTCAGAGCACATGCCCAGGTTGTGAGCTTGATCCCCAGTAGGGGGCGTGCAGGAGGCAGCTGCTCAAAGATTCTCTCTCATCACTGATGTTTCTATGTCCCTTTCCCTTCCTCTCTGAAATCAATTAAAATATGTTTTAAAATATTGTATCATTCTGTGATATAACAGAGTGCCCTTCTTCTGAGGTCACGTCCAGCGGTGTGCCCACGGCTAACATCCTACAAAAGCCCTCATATGCTGGCTCTGCAGTAGTTGTTTGGGCTCTACAATCCTTTGACCTCACTCAGAATAGTAACCAGAATGTAGGAACTGTTAGAAAAAAACAACTTTTCATAAGTGAGGCATTGCCTTTTACAACACCGAACGTCTGTTAGCTCAAGGAATTAGAACAGGTTCATCAAAATTACACACTATTCTGCCAAATAAAACTGTAATGAAAATACGTTAAGAAGTAATGCACCTTTGCCCTAACCGGTTTGGTTCAGTGGACAGAGCGTCGGCCTGCGGACTGAAAGGTCCCAGGTTCAATTCCGGTCAAGGGCACGTACCTTGGTTGCAGGCACATCCCCAGTAGGGAGTGTGCAGGAGGCAGCTGATCGATGTTTCTCTCTCATCGATGTTTCTAACTCTCTATCCCTCTCCCTTCCTCTCTGCAAAAAATCAAAAAAAAAAAAAATATTTTTTAAAAGGAGTAATGCACCTTTAAAATGTTTTCCTAACTTGGGAGGTAATACAAGTGTTGCATATTCCATTTTAATATTCCCTAGGCATGGCTACAATAATTCTTTGTATCAAGTTTATTGATTCTTTTCCTTTGTTGTGTGTGTGTGTGTGTGTGTGTGTGAGAGAGAGAGAGAGAAAGAGAGAGAGAGAGAGAGAGAGAGAGAGAGAGAGAGAGAGAGAAAGACTCTCCTGCTGGCTTATAGCAGCAATTTTCAACCTTTTTCATCTCATGGCACATATAAACTAATTACTAAAATTCTGCAGTACACCAAAAAAAACAAACAAAAAACAAACAAAAAAACACATGTATTTTTTCCCTGACTTGAACAACAACAAAAAGTATAATTTTGATGCATTCACAATGGACCACTACTGTTCTGTTGGCTGTTGTCATTTTTTGAATTTGATAACCTAAGGAAGTCTTTTCAGAGCCCCTGGCTATATGGGCAGGTATTGCGTGTTTTAAACACGCTTGTGGCACGCTGGCTGAAAATCGCTGGCTCACAGTAACTGACTGTACTCCCTGCACCCAGCTCAGTCAGTAACGACTTAAAACGATGCACCAGGGCTATCTGCTGAGTAAATGTGTAATCAGAGATCCTAGAACATTCTAGTAGTATTTGGGGAGGGATGGTGGTGAGCTAACAGTGGTAACAAGATTTGGGTAAGGGTCCCCGTAGTCACAGAAGTAGCTGTAGACACTGGCACGTCCAAGTCCCTCTCTGGGGCCACTACAGTAAGAGCCTGTGGCATTACGTCTGTCCTGATGGATTTGTGGCCTCAGTGAGACCAGGCAAAGACCTCAAAAACTCATCAATGAATCACAAAAAACTTCACACAAAACATACAAAATGGTCTCACATTAAGAAATTACTAAATTAAGAAACTACCACTAAATGTGATCATTTCTGTGTTAAGCAATTTCATACGTAACAGTGTCAAGATCTCGCAACCAAATGACGAAGCCACTTGTAAACCGTCGTGGCAGTGACTGTTTCCCCTCCTGCCAGAACCCGATGGGCAGTGCCCCTTATTTCTATGCAATATAAGAAGTGTGGTTTGGGAATGTGGAAAACAGCAGCATTAGCTATAGAAATTATTAACTAAATTCTAAGGACTTAGAATTGTATGGTTTAAAGACTTAGCAATGATGATGAAGACCCTGTTTATCATAGTGTATAATATACACCTGCTATATGATAGAGGATGAGTTTAAACTGGTAAAAACTATATACCCCTTTCAAAATTTCAGTTCAGCCAACAAGGGGACTCAGACTGAGACCATCCTGCACCTGCAGGCTGAGGGCAAAGGTGTGGTGTCGCACTAACCATCAGAGGAGGGATGAAACGAGGTGCAGCAACTAGTCCCCATGTTGAGAAACAGACTCTAATCACACCTGGCAGGTCTAATTTCTGTACTTGCTGTCACCTTGTGTCTTAGTTCAAGGCCGTTCAGACCAGTAGGTATGGTAGCCTGACCTGCTGCCTGGCTTTGGGGCAGGTGAGAGGGCTTGATGGACAGCTCTTAGGGGATGGTCAAGTTTTAGAAGCTGGTTGTTTTCAAACCTTCTCTGAAATTGAGCCGAGCGCGGCCTCTGGTGTGGCACTGACCACCGTGCAGGCTCTGTGGCCTGCGAGAGCGACCGATGACGAGGGAAAGGGTGTGGAAACTACTTTCAGTTGGCTGGGGGGCGAAGCCAAGTAAGATGTAATTTTATTATAAAAACTATATCAAAAGTTCATAGGCAAATGTTTATGTAACATTTACTTAAATATTGTGAGGTAAATTTTAAAAATTGATGCCATGTATTTGTTCATGTTTCCGTAAGTTGCAAAGGCACATATAAAAAGTACAGATCACGTGGCACTGCCAGAATGGCTACAATAAAGACAATGAGAGTGTTGGTGAGGATAGAGAAACTGGCATCCTTCTAAACTGCTGGTGGAAATGTACAAAAATGGTACAGTCACTTTAAAATATAGTTCGGCAGTTCCTCAGAATGTTAAACAGAAAGTTACCGCAACTCACCCATTCCACTCCTAGGCACACACCCAAGAGAACTGAAAATCTACGTCCACACAAAAGTCAGTATGCAAATGCTCAGTGCAGCATTATTCATCATGGCCCCAAATGGAAGCAACCCGAATGTCCATCAACTGGCGAATGGATTAACGAAATGCGACATATTTAATATCATGGAACTTTATTCAGCCATAAAAAGGACTGGAATATTTACACATGCTACAGCACCAATGAACCTGGAAAACATCATGTGAAAGAACAGTCACAGAGAACCATGTATTATAGGATTCCGTTCATATAAAATATCCAGAACAGGCACATGCTGTGAGACAAAGTATTTTAGTGATTTCCAAGGACTGGGAGGAAATGGAAGGTGACTGACTAGGTACGGAGCTTCATTTTGGAGTGATGAAATGTTGCAGTGATAATTAGATATCCTTTAAAAAACAGAACAGTATACTTCAAATGAGTGAATGGTATGGTACATGAATTTAACCTCAATAAATAAAGCTGATTTTTAAGAATAAGCAAATAGACGAGTAATAATAGACTCACAAAATCAAGAGCCTAGAAATCATACTAATGATAAAATGCTAGAAATTTCTACAAATGCTTCCCGGGAACTTGAGTAAGTTTTGCCTATGAAGTTCATCAATGTAAATTAACAAACCAGTGATATCAGGCCAATAGAAACACTGACTTGCGAAATCTAGACTTTCCACATTGTAATTGTTACTTTATGGCAGTCACCCTCAAATGGGGCATGGAAATCACGACTAGGGGCACCCTGGGAGGGGGAAGGGAGTGTGGACGGAGAAGTAGTTACTTGCTAGCACCCTCTCCAGGGTGGGCGCGTTCCCTACTACTCATGACTAGCTCATATCCCTTAAGTGTGCTGGGGAAGAAAAGTTAACAGAGAACCAGTGCCCTCAGGTTTCTAAAAGCATAATGGTAGCTGTTCCTTGACTAGACTATTATGAAACAGACTTGGGAAAAGCAGCCTCGACAATGCGGTGCACAGGAAGTCCATGCAGGAAGACATGCAAATCAACACGACAGCGAAGCGCGGCCTAGAGAAGCGGTTGCCTTGTTTGGGAGAACTTGCTACCCGGGGATTGATTTGACCCGAAGTAAGATCTAGGGGGAGGCATGCCACTCACACACAACAGGGATCCACTCGGTAGTTTAAAATGACATAGAAACAAAATGCAAACAACAATGATTTCCGTTTTCCATGGAGGGCTGGAAAACCTAAATCTGTACTTCATTTAAGTAGGGATCTAAGTACCTACCAAAAGGACAAACGCTGGCTTCTGGCCTAGTGGTTCCTTCTTTAAGTAGCCTATGGGATGAGGACCATTTATTTCCTTAACCCTCCAACTTGTCTGAATGGTCTGGTCTGCAGCTAAGAGAGCTGAAGGGCACCACAGGCCGTCAGAGGTCTAGTACAGCTGTGGGACGAGAGAATTCCTCACATTTTTAAGGAAGACACCTGAAAATCTTAGTACCTGTGACTATTCCTTTATTTCTCCTCTGTTCTATTTAGAATAGAGACTTATGACAGTTTATAGTAATAGTTGGTTGCCGTAACTCGGTACCCTTTCTGACTTTTTATTAGCTTTGTAGCATTATGTTTGTGGGAGACAGACAAATCAAGACCATTCCCACGCAAGGAAGGGTTACCACCGAGGATGGATGTCCCATTCTGCCTGAGGCCCTGGCTCGGCTCTGCCCTTAGCTCATCCCCGGGGCAGCAAATGCTCCAGTTTGCAGTGCGTTCACTGCTCTGCTCCGTGGAGCTAGAGAGGTGGCATCTGATAGCTGGGAACATCAACAGTCCCCCAAGACATGCCACAGACATAAAATTCTAATTTTATGAAATATAAGCAGACCATTGCTAAAACACATATGGCCATACAATTTTAACAGATTTGAAATTTGAAGGTGCAGCCCCAGATTCAAAATTTAATATATGGCACAAGGCCAGGCTTCCATGTGTCTGAGAAGCATTAATATAACCCCACCTAGGATCTGGCATATGAAACCCTGAGGTTATAGGCTTCATAAATGTGCGATTCAATGTCATGATAAAAGGGTAAGTACTAAAATTCATCTAGAAAACAAATTTAAAGCAAATGGCATGCTGCTTCTGATGAAAAGAACAAGCCTCTAAGCAAGAAATTTTCAAAATCAAAATGTTCTTCACAATAGATTTCACTCAGAACTAACGGTATTGTTTGTAGCAGAGACTCGATCTAAAGGCAGAAATTAGTGCGCACGCTCAAGACTAAGAAGCATAAAGAAAAGCACTTGCCTGGTGTTTCACGGGTTTAGGCGATTCCTGCTGCTCGTTACAAACAGACAAATGCAAATGTTAGCAAGAGTGGTTCTCCCCTAGCAGTAAGCCACCGCCACAGCGCCCATCCCTGCAGTTAGAACTGGGAGGGTTGGGGGGGCTGGCATTCTTTCAGGCCACATTTACTAACAGTTTTGCAATCTACAAATTAAGGACATTTATAGCCCTTTTCTACTTCCAATTCTTCCCAAATTTCTAGCCTCCCCTCAAGCTGCTGTGGGCAGTAGCAACCGGCTGCTCTGCAAAGTTCAGAAAGAACTGCTGAAAATATTTGAGCACTTCTTTTGGTGGAAAGTAAGTCTTCCTAGGCACTGCTCACTGGTTTTTAACAATTCTCACCAAATCTTTGCAAGAAATGCGGCTTTAAGCCAAGCCATGATGCCAGTTTCCCATCAGAATGACTAGCTGACAGCCATTTCCTGATCATCGGTTCCCTTTTAAGTGAAGGAGAGAGTTGCTGGGTGGGGAGGAGGCCGGCAAGGGCGCCGTCAGAGAGCAGCACACCGGGTGCACCCGCTTCCTCAGCGTTTCTGAAATGATGAAAGACTAAACCTAAGATTTAAAACAACAGCCACAGAGCAGCACTTACAGGGATGTTATGGTCCTTGCGTCCTTTGTGTGAGGACGCGACGTGCGCGAGGTACTGGATGACTTTCTTCGTGTTCTCTGTCTTCCCGGCACCCGACTCGCCCCTGCAAGAGACAGTAACACAGGCCGCCTTGAAGGAAGCACCGTTCACATTCCAAAATTACCCTCCACAAATCAAATTGAGCGGAAACAACAATTAGAAAATAGAAAGAAAAGAAGCAGAGGACAAAACCTATCAGCGGTCGTTGGAAAGTTATTGCTTTTAAATGGTATGAAATTAACCCAAATGCTTTTTGGTAAAAGGGGCCACAGGAAAATGCTCACAGCACTTTCTGTTCTTGGCACAAGGGTTCTGGCGTGGAAGTGAAATTTACTAGAATGCTTGCGAAGAAATTCCTTAGCACCAGAAACGTGCCCAGCACCAGAGATGGAATTCCTAAAACAATGAATGAAGGTAATTTAATGGGAAGGAACCGAGTGACTTAGGGGATGCCCACCGATGACTGACATTCATATCCTAAACCAGCCAAAGCTTCCTGAGCTCATCCCTCACCGCAGGCGAATGACGGTTCTCCCCGGGTACCGGCACACGGCACGTGCACCTCTCAGCTCACGCGTTCACAGAGATTGTGCATTTGCTTACTTGTACGTCTGTGTTTGTTTATTCGTGTTGGCTTCTTCTGAATCTACATAGCCTTGTGCTGTGTTGATATGTGGCCAGTACACAATTTGTAGAGAAACTGAAAGAATGCTATGAGTTTTGTTATGAAGGAGGTGGGACAAATGCCATCACTTTATATGATTTGTATGTTCAAACAAGGCTGGCACATTTTGCTTATATCTACTCAGTGCTAAGCTTGAAAGTCAGGTTAAAGCTGCTAGCATGCAGTGACACCTGAGGTGGGTTTATTTTGCTCAAATGTTTAAGGCTCCCTAGGACATAATCAAAGCAAACCTACCTTGACAATCAAAATCTCAATTTAAACAAATATGTAAAATCTAATATAATAAAAGAGTAATATGCAAATTGACCATCACCTGAGACACCTAAGCTACGCCTCCCAGCCAATCAGAGCAGCTGTATGCAAATTAACCCAGCCAAGATGGAGGCTGGCAGGGCGGCTCTGCACTGGGAGCCTCCCCGGCCGGCACAGCTGTGCCGGGTGTGTCAGCTCAGTGGGGGGAGGGGGGAGAGGGGGTCTGGCCCAGGGCCTCCTCAGGGCATCCAGGAGCGCCCGTCCCGGGTCTGTTGCCTGGCTCCGCCCCAGGGGCCTCTGCGGGACGTGCAGGAACACCTGTCCTGGGTCCGCTGCGTGGCTCTGCCCTGGGGGCCTCCTAGGGTGCGTTCGGGAGCACCCATCCAGGGTCCGCTGCCTTCGTCCACCCCCTGGGGGCCTCCACAGGGCATGTGGGAGTGTCTGCTGCACAGTGCGGAGCATCTGAAGACAGTCCGCTGCCCGGCTCCACCCAGGGTGTGTTCACTCAGCAGCAGGGCCCCACTGAGGGATCCTGCACCAGTGTCCGCCCCTGGCTCGCCACCCAGCTCTGCACCAGGTGTGTCCCCTCAGCAGTGGGGGCCCACCACGCGTGTGCGATCGTGGGCCCTCCGGTGGGAAACGTCCAGGCCTGCACTCACCGGCCCTCCCACCCCCCAGTGCACGAACCCTGAAGGGGCTGTGGGCAGCCTGAAAATGGCTCTCAGCCCCTCACCCAGGCTGGCCAGGCATGCCAGCAGCAGGTGGACATTCCCCCACCCCCCAGGTGTCCCTGATTGCAAGAGGGCACAGGCCGGGCTGAGGGACCCTCCCACCCCCGAGTGTACAAATTTTTGTGCACCGGGCCCCTAGTTTAATATATAATTAGATTATTAAAAAGAAACCCAAAATGTTATTTGACACATTGCCAACTAAGATTACTGTTTTATATAAGGCATGAAAAATTTTTGTTTCAACGAACTTTGACCCTTTCTTGGCTGGACTATGAACTACCCACACTTTAAATTTTTCAGTAGGTTTTACTGGTTGCATTATCTTCCTAACTCTCTGTACCCAGATACCCAGAATCTCAACCGCAGAGGGGGTCACCAACCAGCTGTAGGGTTTTGAGTAAGGTAATCTTTTCTGGGCATCAGCATCACCATCTGTAAAGGGTAGGATTGGATTAGATCCTTTCTAGCTCCAAGATTCGATAATTCTAGATATAACCTACTTATTACTTCATGAGAATATAAAATTCATCCCCTTCTCTGTTTTGCCATCTAGAGGTTTTAAATCTTAGGTACTCAAATTTATAAACTTTCTTGTAAGGTTTCTTTCTGCCTGTAGTCAGAGTACAGGCCTTTTCTGCACCAAGATTACGTCCATCTATATTCTCATTTAAAAAAAAATCTCTATTTTTCTTGACTTCAGAGAGGAAGGAAGAGAGAAACATCAATGATAAGAGAGAAACATCAATGATAAGAGACAATCACTGATCGGCTGCCTCCTGTACACCCGCCACTGGGGATGGAGCCTGCAACCTGGGCATGTGCCCTGACCAGGAATTGAACTGTGACCTTCTGGTCCATGGGTTGATGCTCAACCACTGAGCAACACCAGCTGTGCTATATTCTCATTTTTAATTATCTATATTAAATCCATCTGTATTTTCTTCCAGAAGTCTGATGGCTTGTTTTTATAACTAAATCTTTAATCAACCTGAAAAAATAATTTATGATTAGAGGTAAAGATTTAAACTAATTCCTCCCCCCACCCAATGACTCAACCTGTATCCCAATATCAATGGTTCACAAAGAGATTAATTCTCCAGTGATACAAAATGTTATCTTTATCTTATACTTACTTCTCACACATATGGCTTATTCCAAAGCCGGCACCATATTGCAGTCATTTTAAAATATGACTAATCAAAGCACACAACATTTTTCTTCTTAAAAAAACACGCAAACCAAGTCATCTCTGGGGTTTGTTTTATCAGATAAACTTTAAATAATTTTGTTCTGCTATGCCTCCCCCAACTCCTGCTCCCACAAATAAACAGGTGGAATTTTGAATTAAATAATAATATTAATATCTATGCTATTTTTAGGAGAAATGATGTTTTCACCTCTGTCTCTCAGGTAACTGTATTTTTCTAAGTTCATAACAAGCAAGGACCTTTATCTTTCATCTTTAAAATCACAGTGCCTAGCACAGGAAGGGCCGTTGAATACAGGTCCTATGCATGTTTTATTAAGTTTACTCCTAGGCTCTTTAAAAATATTTTTTGTTCCTGTCATTAATGTCCTTTCATCACCATTCTATTTTCTACCTGGCTACCACTGGTACCTAGATAAGGTTAATAATTTTCATTCACTCATTCCACCAATATTTACAAGTCGAGTTCTACGTGTAGGGCATTCTTCTCAGTGCTAGAGATGTAGCTGTGAAAAAAAATGCATGTCCTTATGGAGCTCAAGTTTAGGAGAAGAGACAGAAAATAAGCAAGAAAAATAAGATGATTACAGAATGTGAGGAACGTTGCCGAGGATGAGGATCTGGGAAGAGCTTCCTGAAAGATGAGCCGGATCTAACAAGCGAGGAGCTGGCGGGCAGTGTTAGGAAGATGGAAAGACAAACACAAAGGCTTAGTGGTTGAGGGTCAGCCTATGAACCAGGAGGTTATGGTTTGATTCCCGGTCAGGCCACATGCCAGGATTGTGGGCTTGATCCTCAGTAGGGATCTGAAGGAGGCAGCTGATTGATGATTCTGTCTCATCAATGATGTTTCTCTCTCTCTCTCTCTCTCTCCCTCCCTCCCTCTCCTTTCCTCTCTGAAATCTATAAAAATGTTTTTGTTTGTTTTTTAAAACCTCAGAGCAGGAAAAAGCTTGGGAAATTCTAGGAGCCAGCAACCTGTGTGTAGGATTTGATGTAACTAACCAGCAAGGCAGAGACGAGCAGGAGACACTGATGATGTAGGAACAGAGTGGGTGTATGCGCCCAGGAGTCAGGGGAAAGAATGTGGGTTTCACTCAAGTATAATTTCTTAGTAGCCATGGTAGAAGTGTTCTCTGTTTTGTTCTTAACTTTATTCAACATACTCAGTATTTCAAGGTTAATCATGATGTTGGCTGTGAGTTTTAAACATAATGTTTATTATGCTGGGAAATGAGCCTCCCATTTGACCGATGATGACTTGTCTTGTACACAGTTATGACTGGGGCTTCTCAGCTCAGTTTGCCTCTGTGCTTTCTCAGCGAACCCCTCTCACCTGGACATGCTTCCGTTTGTCCTTAAAGCACTCTCCCCTCCCATCACACTTTCTGGGCTGTTTATTAGCATAAACACAACTGTTTAGGAACTCTGCTCCATTTCACACACTTCAGTTTAAGGTAACTTTGTTGTAGAAAATGATGCTTCAAAGTTGGATGTATTCAACACTTGCCTGCTGAGTTACCAAGAGGGAGGATGATGAGCCTTATATCCTCTACCTTAACAGGGGACAACAGCCTCTCTCTGCTGTGTAAGGTGGTTGTGGAGAAAAAGTACCGTCCATCTAAAGCACATGATTAGCATTCAATAACCATTACGGGCCCCACAACCGTTCATCCTCCACACAAGGGCATTTGAATGACTAAACTCTAAATGACTCCCTGATCGACTGTGTAAGAATGTGGCTCTGGTGTCAAAGTGACCCACCTGGATTCAAAACCCACCTACCACTTCCCGGCTATAGCGCTTCGGGCAAGTTACTGAGCTCTTTGATCCTCAGTTTATCTGCTTTGAAAAGAGATGGTTAGTTCCTAGGAGAATGCATGTAGGAGCCTAGCACTGCACCTGGCCAAAGTCTCTCAATAAATGGCTGTAGTAGTAGCAACAGCTATGATGATGATCAATAACGAAAGAGATGGAGGATCAAAAGGATAAAATTTTTGGAGAAGATTTTTTAAAAAGGGCAATGGCACATCTGTCCCAGATGGAAGCAAAGAAAATAAAGCCGCTTGAACAAAAGTCACAGGGAAAGGGAACCAAGCAGATAGTTCAGCAGTCGTCTCTTGAAGAAAATGAGAAGAATTCTGAGAGGAGAACAACAGGACGAGATCTCAAAGAGAGAGAGGACAAAGGGAATCTGACCTCATTTCCACCAACAGCGCGCGATCTGCTGACCCAGGAGTCTGTGCCGTGAGTGACTGTTTCTGTGCTGGTCTCCCGGTTCAAGGGCAAGGTTAACAGAACAAAACAAGGGGCCTGCTGGGTGGGGTGCCCTATGTCTGTTGCAGCGCTTCCGGACATAAAAGATCAGGAATTCCTAATCTGAAGGTATTTGTGTTTTCTAGAAAGGTCTACGGTTTTCTCTGGCTCCTCAAAAGGATGTGCAATTCAAAACAAAGGCTTAAAAACCAAGAGTGGGAGGAAGGAGTAAAGCAGATCATTAATAAATGATCAGCTCCAGGATCTCTCTTGGATTCCCTCTGGACCAGAGGTGTTTCCCCAGTGAGAAATCCCTTTCCCAGATCTTCACTAGTTCTTATTCTCTCTGTTTTTATTCTCTCTGGCTATTTATAACATTCAATTCAGCCTAGCTTCAAAAACACCCTTTGCCTGAAGTTCTTGCTTTAGATGATCTCAAGTTAAAAAGCAATCTATATGTTATTCAATCTACTAGAGGCCCAGCATGCAAAATTGTGCAAGACCTAGACCCACAGGGCCGGCAGGACCTCAGCCCCGCCCTGCGAGAACTGAGAGCCCTACCACACCAGCCCCACCAGCCCCGCATGAGCCACGAGTCCAGGCCAAAAGAGATGCTCTATGCACCTCCTGATGACCAGTTGTTTGGTCATTCCGCTGTTACAGCATCACAACCACAGGTAATAATAAAAGTGTAATATGCTAATTAGACTGGACATCCTTCCAGATGATCTTCAGATGAGGGAAGCCCAGGTCCCGGCTACTAGAGGGAAGCTGGTGCCAGCAGCCTACTCTTGCACGAATTTCATGCACTGGGCCTCTAGTACACACACACACACACACACAACATTAGTCAATTTCTTATAGTTTCAAAACTGTTAGAAAGTAGTCTACTAGGAAGAGCAGAAATTTTATGGTCAAGATAGGCTTGGCAGGGGCAGGGGCAGGGTAAAGGCTAGAAATGGTCAATGGGGGAAGAAAGAGAACATATGAAAAGCCTTCAACAATAAAGACTTTATTTAAAAAAAAAAAAGAGGCCTGTGTTCAAGTGTTCCATCACACATGTAAATGTAACAGGGGTGTTGCAAAGATTAATGGAGAAATTTGCAAAGTCAGTTCCTTGGCAGATTTGCCTAGAACATTTTAAACTTAGAATCACAAGTTGATTTGCATACTCCTCCCCCCCCCCCCCCCCCCCCGCCCCAGTAAGACACAGCTTCAATAACCTAAAAATTCCTATAGTTGAGACTTGAGGACAGTGAACAGAGTCCTAGAAAAGCAAATTGAGGTCTAAAAAAGCTGGCTGTCTGGCCTAGGTCACAGAGCTAGTTCATGGTTGAACTGGGACAAGAAAGAATTCCAGATTCCTATCTGACAACATAATATTTCAACTACACCACACTGTTGCCTTGGCTTTTTTTCAAGACTTAAATTTTTTAAATAGCAGCTTTAGGTTTATAACACAATTGAGTTCCTGTTGCTCCAGCCTCACCAGCATTTGCTGCCAATGTTTCAGATTTCATCCCTTCTAGTGGGTGTGTAATGACGATAAGTCAGGATGTGAACCAACTCCTCTATGCTCTTTTGCTATCTGTGTATCTTCTTTGGTGAGGAGTCTGATAGTTGGAGTTTAAGAGTTCTTCGTACATTTTGGATAACGTCTTTATGTTATCTTTTGCACATATTTTCTCCAAAACTGTGGCTTAGCTCCTCATTGTCTTGCCAATGTCTTTTGCAGAGCAGTTTGTAATTTTACTGAAGTCCAGCTTATCAGTTATTTCTTTCAACGATCGTGTTGAAATGTAAAAAGGCGTCTAGGTTTTGTCCTATGTTACCTTCTAGGAGTTTTATAGCTCTGTCTTTTACATTTAGGTCTAGGATCCATTTTGAGCTTATTTCTGTGAAGGCGGTAGTAAGATCTGCGTCTAGATTCATTTTTGTTGTTGTTCCAGCCCCATTTGTCAAAGTGGCCACCTTTGCTCCATTGCCTTGGATCCTTTGTCAAAGATCAGCTGACCTACATTTATAGGGCCTATTTCTAGGTTGCCTTAGCTACTGAATCAATTCCATTGAAGCAATTATCTTAACGCTAGAGGCCCGGTGCACAAAAATTTGTGCACTCGGGGAGGTCCCTCGGCCTGGCCTGTGCTCTCTTGCAGTCTGGGACCCCTCGGGGGATGTCCACTTGCCAGCGGGGAGCAGGCCTAAGCAGGTCTGACATTCTTAGCGCTGCTGAGGAGGCAGGAGAGGCTCCCACCACCACTGCTGTGCTGGCAGCCATCAGCCTGGCTTATGGCTGAGCAGAGTTCCCCATGTGGGAGCCCACTAACCACCAGGGGCCAGCTCCTGCATTGAGTGTCTTACCCCTGGTGGTCACTGTGTGTCATAGTGACCAGTAATTCCCAGGCATTCTGCTGTTAGGGCCAACCTGCATATTACCCTTTTATTATATAGGATTTTTAAGGCATGTTTCTCATAGCAAGAATCAACTGTTCTAAATCTAGGTTGGGTTGGTCATCGCCATTTAGTGTAATACTTGTATATGATAGATAAAAATTCCTTAACTAAAGAAATCTGTTGTCATATTTTGATAGAACGCTGAAGTAACCATTGTTTTACAATTGTTGCATTATATTTAAACTAGGGGCCCAATGCACGAAATTCGGTCCTCAGCCAAGCCTGCCCCCTCTCACATATTGGGAGCCCTCAGGGGGTGTCCTACTGACGGCTTAAGCCTGCTCCCTGCGGGCCTAAGCTGTAGTCTGGCCTCCCTTTGTGGGACGCAACCAGGCTAATCAGGGGAAGCCACCAACCCCATCATCCCGCTGCTGCAGCCACTGCCACTCACCACATCCACCAAGGTGTTTTCATTAACATGGACTCCAGTCCCTTCATCATGAAAAAATGACAACTTTCTTTAGGCATTTTTAAGATATGTCTTTCATAGGATATGACATTTCTTTCTTTTTTTTTATCCTCACCTGAGGATATGTTTCCATTGATTTTTAGAGAATGTGGAAGAGAAGGGAAAAACAGAGAGAAACATCAAAGTGAGAGGAACATTTTGATTGGTTGCCTCCTGCATGAGCCCTGACCTGGGCCCCAACCAGGGAGGAAACTGCAACCTAGATACATGCCCTTGGTCAGAACTGAACCCAGACCCTGCAGTCAGCAGGCTGAGGCATTAAGCACTGAGCCCAACAGGCTAGGGCAGGATATGACATTTCTTAGCCCTCCAGCAGTGGACCTTCATTTTTTTTCTCCAGGAGTGTGGTGGAAAAACCCTCGATTGCCTTTAGAGATTCTTATTACCCAAGTTACTAAGAATATTACCAGTGGCATACAGGGAGCTTAGCCAATGAGTGGTCAGAAAAGGTGTTTCCTCTGTAGTTCACTCCGATCACCGTCTCCACCCTGCCCCTCCAATCCCAAGCTCTACCCCTGCCCAGACCTGTAGTCTCTGGCCAAGGCTGCAGGCCTGGGCAGGGAACCCCCAGACCCCTGCGATCACTGGCTACACCCCTGTCCAGGCCTTCAGTCTCTGCCTGAGGCTGCAGGCCTGGGCAGAAGACCCCCAAGCCCCTCTGATTGCCGGCTTCACAGAGCCCAGGCCTCTGTGATCACCGGTTCTAATCCTGCCCCCTACCATTACCAGCTCTGCCCTTGCCCCATTGCAGCCTCTGGCCAAGGCTGCAGGCTTGGGCAGGAGACCCCCAGGCCCCTGCGATCGCCAGCTCCGCCCCTGCCCCACTGCAGCCTGTGGCCAAGGCTGCAGGCCTGGGCAGGGGACACCCAGACCCCTGTGATCACTGGCTCTGCCCCTGCCCAGGCCTGTAATCTCTGCCTGAGGCTGCAGGCCTGGGCAGAAGACCCCCAAACCCCTATGATTGCCGACTTCACAGAGCCCAGGCCTCTGTGATAACTGGCTCTGCCCTTGCCCCACTGCAGCTTCTGGTCAAGGCTGCAGGCCTGAGCAGGAGACCACCAGGCCCCTGCGATCGCCAGCTCTACCCCTACCGCACTGCAGCCTGTGGCCAAGGCTACAGGCCTGGGTAGGGCATCCTTATAACTCTCTGATCAACGGCTCTGCCCTTGCCCATGCCTGAGGCCTCTGGCCTGGGCAGGGGACCCCCAGCCCCCTCTGATCACCTGTTCCGGCCCTCGGGCCCCCCACCTTCCCCGCCACCTGCCTGGCTAACAGGCCTGACCACTTCAGTGGTGGGGCTGAGCCGGACTGGGTGCTGCCATTTTGTGGCCATGGGGGAAGCCATCTTTGTGATGGAGTGATGCCTAATTTGCATATTACTCTTTTATTAGATAGATTTCATAGGAAAAAAACCTTGGGTTAACCAGTTATTCATAAATGTAAACTGAATTCTTTAAAAGGGGGGCTCAGACAACAAAGTGAATTCCTCACCAAGTGAATTTAATTCTAACGAGAAGGAAAGTCAGCACCAGGCTTACCCTCTCAACAGGATTTCACTTCCAACTGGATGGAGGGCATGTGGGAAGGACTTTGCTCTCTGAGGATAAAAGAAATCCTGAGCGTCCTCACCAAAGACCTGTCAGGATACTAGACTAAGACTGAGCAGGGGGCCGGGGTCCTTAAGTGGGAGCTGCCACTGCCTCCCCGAGTCTGCAGGAATAAAGGCTGGTTGGGGGTTGTAGGCAGATGAGGCCAGAGGGTAAATTACATGCTCATCATTTTGGGGAGAAAAAGTAAACTACAGAGTAAATGACTAAAAAAACAAAACTTAAACGGAAGGAAATGTTGCTTCCAATTGTATTTTTTCTTTATTATACAATGCAAACATAGATACTTAGTATAAAATAACTCTTAAATAAACGTGACTGAACAATTATTCTTCACAGAAAGTTCATTAGGTTGGGTGTGCACTAAATTTAAGAAGACTCTTTTATACGTTCTTGGAGTTCTTCATTTGGTAGGTTCTCCAAGGCACCAAGGAACATATAATGTTTTCTTAAACCTAGGATATTTTGTTTCACATTTTCCTGTTTCTCGGGTCACGATGTAGCTTATCTAAACTAATAAAAGCGAAATATTAAAATTAACAGTTTCTCCGAGACAGGGTAAGCCACGCCCACCAGCCAATCAGAGCAGCTGTATGCAAATTAGCCCAGCCAACATGGCGGCCGCCACTCATGGACCTGAGTAAACAGCTGTCTCCATTGCGGCAGGAGCGAAAGTGAAGCTTCGCCCTTCAGCTCAGCTCCGATTAAACTGCCTCTAGCAGTTTTGAAACATTGTAACAATCATAGAATCCTCCGGAGCTGAAGGAAAGAGCAGCTCTGGCCTAACCAGTAAAAGTAACAATTGTTTCATTATAGACAATGCGAGGTGAAGCAGAGGAGGCTTCCTTAGTTAGAAGGCCGCCTTAAAGGAACAGTGTATCAATTATAGGAGATAAACCCCAGGCCTTCAAGGAACAGCATCAATTATAGGAGAAAAAACTCCAGAAACCTGCATCCAGCTGGCCTTGCTGGGACGTTGGGTCAATGGGAGCTGTGGGCAGCCTGAAAGCCCCTCACCCAGGCTGGTCAGGCACGCCAGCAGGTGGGCATCCCCCGAGGGGTCCCAGACTGCGAGAGGGCACAGGCCGGGCTGAGGGACCTCCCGAGTGCACAGAGCGGCTGCAGGGCGGGACAGCGCAGGACCCAGGACCCG
>PVJC01018556.1:8900-31312 GCA_004026665.1 Murina feae | reverse complement strand
CCTGGGAAGCCCACCAAGCAGGCCACTGACCCCCTGCTGCCTCTTTCCCACTCCCCGATGCCCCGTAAAGGGCCTGGATAGCTGCCAAGCAGGCCGCCGACCCCCTGCCACCTCTTACCCGCTCCCCGATGCCCCACAAAGGGCCTGGGAAGCCCACCAAGCAGGCCGCCGACCCCCTGCCACCTCTTACTCGCTCCCCGGCCCGCCACCTTGCTTTCTCACTTCCTGGTGCCCTGGTGCCACTTCCAACTGCCAGCATAGGCAGGCAGTTGCAACAGAACCCTTTGGTTTGCTCTAGTTCAGTGGCTGTTGGCCTCCATCTTGGCTGGGTTAATTTGCATACAGCCACTCTGATTGGCTGTTGGCCTCCATCTTGGCTGGGTTAATTTGCATACAGCCGCTCTGATTGGCTGGTGGTAACGGTCACATTTGCATGTTTCTCTTTTATTATAGAAGATTAGGTCTTCCACGCTGCTTCCTGGCACATAGTTCCTAAATCTCTTGGAATTTCCTAGGTGATAGGAGTGACTTTTTCCTAAATGGGGTGACTCAGGTGGCTCCAGGAAAGCTTTAGGACTGAGCAGGTCACCAGAAAGACCAAGCCATGAGTGAAAGCTTGGATGTTCAGCCCAAGGGGAGGGGCAGGGAACTGAGTTAGTGACAATTTTGCCTATGTGATAAAGCCATAAAAATTCCCCAAAGTATGGGGTTCAGAGAGCTTCCTGGTTGGTGAAAATATCCATGTGCCAGGAGGGCGGTGTACCCCAAATGCACTGGGACAGAAGCTCCCTCTGTATCCTTTATCATATTCTTTATTTTATAATATAATAGAGGCCCAATGCATGAAATTTGTGCAAGAGTGGGCCCTCCTTCCCCCGGCTGCTAGTACTAGATTTCCGCAGGCACCTGGGACCCGGGCTTCCCTCGCAGCCCTGGCTACATTGGGAAGGACATCCAGTCTAATTAGCATATTATGATTTTATTATTATAGGGCCCAGTACACAAATTCATGCACCTTGAAATAGACTGTAGTTCGAGAGGATGTGGTGGGCACAGGGGCAGGTCTTGGCTCATCCTCCATGCCCCCACCCAGCACCTACCACCATGGCCCCCAGTCCCTTGTCTGTCGGGAGCCCTGCTCCTGCAGCTGCTGCTCCCACACACTGAGGACGCCAGCCCCACTTGCACCTGATAAGGCATGGAGTGATTGGGGCCAGTGCCGGCAGCAGCTGTGAACAGGGCCATCGCCAGCAGTGGGTGCAAGAGGCAGTTGCCAGCTCCAATTGTCATTCAGGAGCAGGGGAAGGTGGAGAAGCCCTGAGGGGTGATTGGAGATGGTGCCAGCAGCAGGTGCGAGTACCTGGCAAGACTGCAGTGCATGGGAGCAAAAAATTTTCAGTAACCACCAGAGGTTTGCCCTGATGACAGCAACTAGCACTCCATCTTGGTCTGGCGCCCCCATTCACTTGCTCCACCATCCTGCTGCTGCTGACACATGCCATGTTCTGTGCGTGCCCTCTGGTGATCACCACACATCATAGTGACTGATTGTTTGGTTGATCTGCCATTTGGTCTAGTTGCATATTAGGGCAATATATATATATACACACACACATACACTAGTGGCCCAGTGCATGAAATTCATGCACATTAAAAGAGGATTAATTAGAGGAAATATGTTAATGTTGCTATTTGCCCTTTCTCTATAATACAAGTGTCAGAGATTAAAGAAAATTAGTAAAACATGTATGAAAATCTTCCTCCTGTCAGAGTCTGGGGTGCACCATGGAACCCATAGTCAAGTCTTCAACCACCCACATGCACCTCAAAATCGCTCGAGACCCAAACCTGGATGGCCCCCTTTCATTGGGCTAGATCCAGACCCAGCTGGTCCCACCCTGTCAAGCCCTGCCAGGTGGGGGGTGCAGCCTCAGGTCCCCTGGGTGCCAGGGCAGGGGGGCATGTCCTGAGTTCCCCAATCAAGCCCTGCTTGGCAGAGGGAGTGGCCTGTGATCCCCCAGCCTGGTGCCGGGGCAGGGGGCACAGCCTGAGGTCCCCTGGCCTGGTGCTGGGGTGGGGGGCATGGCGTGAGGTCCTCTGGCCCAGCACCAGGGTGGAGGGCACACCTTGAGGGCCCCCATCAACTCCTGCTGGGTGGAGGGCACAACCTCAGGTCCCCTGGCCTAGGGCCAGGGCAGGGGGCATGGCCTGAGGTCCTCCGGCCTGGCACCAGGGAAGAGGGTGCAGCCTGAGTTCCTCTGGCCTGGTGCCAGGGTGGGGGGAGCAGCCTTAGGTCTCCTGTCAAGCCCTGCAGGTGGAAGGCATGACCTGAGGTCCCCTGTTAAACCCCATGCAGGAGGTGGGTGGGTGTGCAGCCTCAGGTCCCTGCTGATTGCTCCTTAAGGCTCGTTATAGGAACTTAGCCTCAGCTGTGGGCGCAAATTGACTGGAGTGATGGTCAATTTGCATATTCCCTCTTTATTATATAGGACAGATTGGTAAATGTGTTTTTCTGAGTCCTGTGAGCTTTTATAGCAAAGGATCAAATCCAAGGAAGGGATCATGGGAAAGTGATTTGTGGCCAAGTCGGGCAGAAGTTGTAGGTCGCCTGGGGACCTATACTTGCAATTGGCATCTGAAGTGGGGGACAGTCGGATGGAACTGAGTCCTTGAGCTGTGGGCCTGTGTTAACTCCAGTTAGTGTCAGAATTGCATTGCATTGTAGGGCACCAGCTAATGTCACAAAGAATTACTCATTTGGGGGTTTGAGGGCTACACATCCAGGGTCAGAAGTAAAGGAGAAGCACACGAGTGTTTTTCCCACAGAGATAAACTTCAGTATTTTATATGGTACAATAATAAAGCAACTTGTATCTAGGATTTTATGGTATGTTTTAAACAAAAGGTTATATAAATTGCTTATTTCCAGATTAGCAACACCAAGTAAATATGTCTTATTTATTAAATTGGTCCAGGCCACCCTAGCTGGTTTGGCTTAGTGGATAAAGCATTGGCCTGTGGACTGAAGGGTCATGGGTTACATTCTGGTCAAGGACACATGCAGGGGTTGTGGGCTCCATATCCAGTAGAGGGTGTGCAGGAGGCAGTCAATTGATGATTCTCCTCATCATTGATGTTTCTATCTCTCGCTCCCTCTCCCTTCCTCTCTGAAATCAACAAAAAATATATTTTAAAAAATAAAATAAAAATAAAATGGTCCAGACCAGACATTAATTTATCAACAGCTTGTTTTCAATTATTTAGAATACTATGAAAATCCTATCTTTTTAAAGAAAAATTCTGTGATTCAAATTTTTCACTCTTTAGACTGAACTCCCTCCCCACATAGTCAGAATTAGTAAGTTTTGAATAAAGAGATTTTATAAAAGAGGTTAACATAAGCAGAGAATAATTCCATCAAAATATCATATTAAAAGTCAATCATGTGTTGCTTAATGACGGAGATATGTTCTGAGAAATGTGTCATTAGATGAGTTTGTCCTTGTAAGAATGCGTAGAGGCCATGATGAAAAAAACAACACAGGATTACATCAAGCACAAGAGAAAATGGTGCAAACAGATGCAGTAAAATAGGAGATGTGTGAGGCTGCTGCTGGCATAACACAGCATGCAAACTTCTTTTTCTTAGTGAGTAGAATGAGTACATTCTAAATGATAAAAAGCATAGAATAAATATATAAACCAATGACATAGTTGTTCATCCTCCTAATCAAGCATTAAGGGCTGTACGCAGTTGAGAGATTGGCGGTGCAGCAGGCATATTCACACCAGCATCCCAGACACTTGAGTAATGTCACTAGGTGAGGGAAACTGTTCAGCTTCATTGTAATCTTATGGGACCACTGTCATATGTGCAGTCCAAAACGTTATGAGGCACATGACTGGAATGCTAAACAAGATTAACCCTTACAGTGACACAGTAATTCTCTTGAACCATTGAATGTTGTCAGCAGTAGAGTAACTGTTTCTTAAGTCTCATACATAGCTTTTCTCTTCATAAGCCAGCATTTTATGCTTTTTATAAACATGGTCTTAACATCAGCCTGACTCTAGAGAGGTTTGAGAGGGAAAGGAACAGAGGCTCACAGAGGGCAAACGACTTGCCCAAGTCATAGAGCTTCATATTAGATAAGGAGGAAGCTCTACGTAAATTTTACTTTCCAAGTTAGGGAATTAATTCAGTACAGGCATACCTTGGTTTATTGTGCTTCACAGGTGTTCCTTTTTTTTTTTTTTTTTTTTTTTTACAAATTGAAGGCAAGATTCTCCACCAGCAAGAGACTACAGCTCCCTTTATTGTGATTCTTGCTTTATTGCAGTCGTCTGGACCAGCGGTTTTCAAGCGGTGTGTCAGCTGCCACAAGAATTTTTATGCAATACCTGATTATTTAGTCAGGGGCACTGACCTCTTTTCTTTTAGATAGTCAAATTAAAAAAAAATGACACCAGCCAATACAATACCAAATATCTGGTGTGAAAGAATCAAAATTATACCTATGTTTTTGTTAGATCAGCAAAAAAATGTTTTTGTGTGTGTGCTGTAGAATGTTAGTAGTTGGCTTATGTGTCCCATAAAATGAAAAAGGTTGAAAATCGCTAGTCTGGTCAAAATCCACAATGTCTCAGAGATGTGCCTGTATAATGTTAAGGACACTTAAAAAACTCAAATTTTTGGAGGAAGACAGATCTGTTTCTAAACCTGTTCATCTTATCTATTTATTTATCTATCTATTGATTGATTGTTGGCACTATTGCAGATGTCCTCCCTTACCCACATCCACTCAGGCCCCGTCCCTCCCCTCCCGTCTCTGCTCATCACCTCAATGTTGTCTGTGTCTATAGGTTATGCATGTATGTTCTTTGGCTAATCTCTTCACCTCCTTTCATCCATCCCCTTCATCCCCCTCTCCTCTGACCTCTGTCAGTCTGTTCCATGTATCCATGCCCGTGTTCATGTTCTTACTAGTGATATAATCTTAGAAAAGTCATTTCTTCTCTCTGCACCTCTGCTTTTCCTTCTGCAAAAAGAAATCACTAATGAAATAGTGGTAAAATTTGAATATATTGATAAAATAACGTAAGAACACCCTGGCATATATCAGCCTGATGGTAGATGTTTTGAGTTGCATTGTGAAGGAGCAGTGGTATACTCTGGATTTGGAGAGAAGTGACTTCCAGTCTAGCTTTGCTGATTGCTGTGTTTGTGACCTTTGGCAAATTTATTCATCTCTCTGTAATCCATATACAAGATGTTTATTTACTTGGAAAAATACCAGATAGAAAGTGATACATGATGCCTGACATATGGCAGACAGTGCATAAACAGATGTCTCTGCTATACAACCAGGTTGCCTGTGCATCCTCACCTGCAGTTTATGGAAATAAAATTGTTGTATATTGGGGTTTTTTTTTTAGTCCCTATTACTTTTTAAACATTTTATTTATTTTTTCTTTTATTTTTTCCATCACCATTCATCACTCCTGTACCCTCTTCCACTTCCCCACAGTCCATGAGTTCTTTTCCTCTTTTTTTTCCTCTTTGCTCAATCCCTCCATATCCCCTGCCTCCTCCCCATCCCTAAGAGCTGTTGGTCTCTGCTCTCTATCTATGAGTTTGTCTCTATCTTGCTTATTAATTCATTTTGTTCATTGGATTCCACATTTGAGTAAACTCATATGGTGCTTGTCTTTCTCTGAGTGGCCTATTTCACTTAGTGTAATGTTCTCCAGGTGCATCCATGCTTTTGCAAAGGGTAAGCTTTCCTTCTTTTTTATGGCCAAGTAGTATTCCATTGTGTGAATGTACCACTGCTGTTTTATCTACTAATCTACTGATGGACACAGGGATGCTTCCAAATCGTAGCAATTGTAAATAATATTGCTATGGACATAGGGGTGTATATATCTTTCAAATTAGTGATTCCAGTTTCTTCAGATAAATTACCAGAAGTGGAATCGCTGGGTCATAAGGCAGTTCCATTTTTAATTTTTTTGGCTGCAACAATCTGCATTTCCACCAACAATGCATAAGCGTTTTCTTTTCTCCAAATTCTAGCCAACACTTGTTGATTTATTGATGTTAACCATTCTGACAGGTGTGGGGCGATCATTTGAATTTATCTGATGACATTGAGCCTCTTTTCATAAGTCTATTGGTCATCTGTATGTCCTTCTCTTTCAGTGAGGAAGGATGTGAATCAGAAGGGAAATTCTGATTGCCCATTCAGGTTTTTTGCCCATTTTTTAAAGTGGATCATTTGTTGTTTTGGCGTTCAGCTTTAGAAGTTCATTATACTTTTTTTTTAAATGCACGTTAGGACATGTGCATGTCCTAACATGTTCTTTTCCTTCCCTTCTGCCCTCTCCTCTGGTTGAATTTCATTAATGCTCCTTTTCCTCCTTTAAAGAGGTTCTGCTCTAGGGAGTCAGTTTCTTTCACTGCCCCGCCCTCTGCTGCCAAGCAAGTTGGGTGTTTCCTAAACTCAGGTAGGGGGAGGCAGTCCCTACGTGGGCATGGCCAGTGGCCGAGAGAAGTGTCCCCTGAAGGAAGAAGTGCCCATAAGGCTCCCAGAGAAGCAGGGTTAGCCCCCACCTAAGGCCTGGGTGCGAGCAAGCTTCCTGGGTGGTGAGGAGTCTGTTTTGTAGCAGATAGTTCACAGGGTGATGAAAGGCTGTCTTTGGTGTCTAAGCTTTGCTGTCCTTTATTATGATCCGGGCTTGTTTTTCCCAAGTCCTTTATCAGAATACATTATAGAGGAGCAAAGAGAAGTAATCTCTGATAGAGAAGTAGTTTAGAGAAAAGTGAAGAGTTCTATCCCATGAAGAATTCTATCCCATGATTTTTCAACTTTTATGTGAAAAGTCTTAAGCATATACCAACATCGAAAAGGGGTGCATCAATATGTCTCTCACATGTCTCTCTCCCTCCCTCCCTTCCACTCTCTCTGAGAATAAAATGTACATTTTTATTATCAATATCTTATCAGATGAATATGATCTGGCATCAAGTTATACTACAAGGCCAGATGAATCAAGACAGCATGGTACTGGCATAAAAACAGACATATAGATCAATAGAACAGAACACAGAGCCCAGAAATAAACTCACACCTTTATAGTCAATTAATCTTTGATAAAGGTGAGAAAAACATACAATGAGCTAATGATATTCTATTCACTAAATTGATAGATACATGCAAAATATAAAATTACTTCACACATCTGAATAAAGTCTAAATGGATTAAAGACTTAAACGTTAGACTCAAAACTGTAAAACTCTTAAAAGAAAACATAGGCAGTAAAATCTAGGACATTTCCTGTAGCAATATTTTTTTCTGATATATGTTCTTGGGCAAAGGAAACAAAAAATAAACCAACTGGACTACTTCTAACTAAAACATTTTTGCACAAAAAAGAAAACCATCAAAACAATGAAAAGACAACCTCCTGAATGAGAGAACATATACAGTCTATGTTGATACAGAGCAGTGATACGCTACTCTTACATTTTAATATGATTTATAGAAAAAAGTAATTATCAAAAATATAAGACAAGTAGTAAGTTTTTTGAATTGACAAAACTTGACTCTATGTTAGGTGAAGTCTGGGAACTGGTGTTTTGCACTTCATCTAGAGTTGTATTCCTGGATATTATGATGTTTGCCTGCCTTGGATGTAGCACTTGAATATAATTCAAATGGGATCCTGGCCTAAGACGTGTGTGGTGATTTCAGCCAGATTCTGAGTGCGCAGTCTCGCTCATCTTGCTTTCTTTTCTCTCTGTTAGCTGTAAGTTTTAGGGAATCAGGAGACCATAGAAAGCCAGCAGCATTTTGACCACACAGTAAATCTAACCCTGACTATACCATCACTGTTACCACTCTCTCCATTTAATTTCACTGCAACCCTTCACTTTTACATGCCTTTAATTTAGGTTGAGTTTTGATTCTATCTCAAGATATTCAACAGTCAGCAATAAATACGTCCTACCTTAGGCATAGCATTTCAAAATTATGCTCAGAAACCTACAAGTCTAAGTTATCTTTTGAAAGCACTTCATATTCTCACAAAGCCTTCCATGCTTACATCTACTAACCTGCTAGCTGCTCCATTGTTCACTTAATTGCTCTGCTCTAATCCAGCCATATACTCTATCATCTGATGGGTTGTCCGAGCCACTTTCAGGCACCTATCACACATCGAACTCAGTTAAATTCAGGGCAATCAAAAATAGATAAAAAGCTTCTTCCCTCCCCCCAGATGCCCTGGTCTAAGGAGAAACACACAGGTACACTGGTTAACTGGACGCACTTTGATGAGTAACATGAGGGCATATGCAGGACAGAGTGGGAGTTGGTGGTGGGGAAATGCAGGTGAAATGCAGGCAGATCCATTGCTCAGAGAATCTGAAGGAATCTCTCTTTCTCAAAGAGAGAATATGGTTTCTTGAGTCAGACTAAAGAATAACACATCCCGCCTGGCAGGGTGGCTCAGTGGTTGAGCATCGGCCAGTGAACCAGGAGGTCATGGTTCAGTTTCTGGTCAGGGCACATGCCTGGGTTACAGGCTCAATTCTCTCTCGTCATTGACGTGTTTATCTCTCTCTTTTTCTCCATTCCTCTCTGAAATCAAAAATATATTAAGAATAACACATCCTAAATACGTCATAAGCATTTACTGTTGTTACTATTATTTCTTTAATCCACATTCCTTCCATTTTTTGAAATATATTTTTACTAGTATACCCATTTTTTGAATAATTTTTGATCAATAAGTAGTTGGCTTTTAAGTTTTTTAAACTGTGATCCACTCTAATAAATACAGTTAGCATAACATTAGCACATGCATATATTTTGTGTAGGAACCTACATGCATTCGCATGATACATAAATGTATAAAGTACTCTAATATTTTCTATTTTATTTTGTTCTAGTCTGTTAGAGCAACCAGGATTATTCTTGTCACCACATACTGAATTTAATTTAATGATATAATCATGGACTGAAGGCTGTTGTTTGGACACACAACTAATTAATAAATTGCATAGTGTGGCACGTGCCACAATAGAAATATGTAAAGATGCCAAGGAACAATATAGGAGTAGAGTCTAATGAGTTACTGAGGACAGAACTGGATTATGGTTTTCTTTTGCTCTATAGCATTTAATATTTAGTTGGTTCTTAATAAATACTTCTGGAATTAATGAAGCTGGGTAAAGTTAGCATCACTTACACATAATCCTCTAATATGGGCATTGCTTTCTTTAGCTACAATTATGACAAGCGCCAGGCATATTGCCGCCACACTCGCCTGCTCATGGCAGATATTGTAATGGCAGCAGTTTTTTTGAACCTCGGGCTTCCTCTAGATACTGATGCAGGCAGCTGCTACCAATCTCCTGGAACTGCATGGACGGTGAAATCTGTTTTAGGAAATTTCTCTATAACTCTATTTACTTGTATACTACTGACAGGTGGACCCGAGGCGGGTTCACTGTCTGCCTCTCTGGATTTTCTCCTTTCTGAAAGGCAAGCTCACTGTCTTATTCATTTCAACTCCAACGAGCGCCTGATAGGATTCCTGGCACACAGTGGGTTCACATATTGAGATGTTATAAATTTGTTGTCAGTTTAACGCCACTTTCCCATCAAATGGGGCTGTTAAACTGTGAACATATTCCTGCCTTCCTGCTTCATAAAATACGAGCACTCTAATCCCAGATGGCACATCCTCCAAAAACATATGGACAGACCATTTACAAGGCGCGCTCTTTCAGGAGCGGCTCTGCTCCGTTGAGGAGGCTGTGTGATTTTGCCATGGCATTTCCGGCTCCTCATGGAGAAGGAGGGTGAGTAGGCCTTAGTTGTGTAGCCCAGGGATTGAGGAAAAAAGTTTGACACACATCTTCCCTAGAGGATATGGACTTTCCTAATTACGGGGAGGTGAGACTGATGGTGTTGGGAAACTTCTCCCCCTCCAGGTGCAGGACACACACACCTTGCAGTGAAATTGTATGTCTCTGTGCTTTTACTTGTCATTCTCTACGACCAAAGTAGGCTGTGCTGGCCCTTGGAGTGCATGCCCAGGGAGGGTACCTGCAAGGAAGAAAAAGGGCCTGATGTTCACTTCTCATCTACCATGGGCCACTGGCTTTGCATCCATTTGGGGGATTGTATTCAGGGTGAGGACTGATAGTAGAAAAACACTTGAAAGGTAACAGCTGTCGAGTGATGAAGAACCCTCTGTACTACGTAAGCGTTCAGATTCTTCCCTAGCGATGGGAGTGTCGGGAGTAGGTGTATGTTTTTGTTTCTCAGCATATAGTACAGAGAGTTAAGAGGGCAGTCCTCCCCTGCTGTGTCACTGCAAGAAAGTCCCAAAGCAGGAGTCACTGTCGTTGCTGATTGGAGCTCAGTGACTCAAAGTCTACTCGAAACGAAAAGGGGTGAGTTACGGATAAATGCGCCTGACCTACGTGTCTGCAATCCACAGTGAATACAGCTGGGGCCAGTTCAGTGTTGAGCTTTCCCTGCCCAGACCAATGTGACGCCTGTGAATGAAGTTTCAATGACAGAGCTGAGGTCCTTCCCCGGATGTGTCAGACTTGACACTAAGCTGTGCCGCTTTTCATGGTGAGCTTTCTGCACAGCACCTGGTACCTACCCAGTGGTCAATAAGTGATGCTCGCATGGACAAACAGTGGCTCATTTCAGGGGACTGTATCCGTGCATCTCTCCTGCAACCCCACTCCTACGATGTCTGCACGCTCAGCATTCTCTCCCGACCTCTCCTTCCTGGCCACTGGCTCCTGGAGCTGGAGCTAGAGCAGCTATTTATAGCCCTTTATGTGCCCCTTGGACTGATGTCTAGGGCAGAGTCCCAGACCTTTTGCTACGCGCCAGGTCAAACAGTCTACGGAGGTGTCTGCAGGCCCTTGTAATCAGATGACTAGTATTTGTAGGAGATTTAAATCATATTTGCGTGGTTTAACAAGGTGGAATCAGGAAAAAAAATGTTCGAAATATGCAGTGGACGTTTCAGTGGCTTACCAGTTCACTGTGGCCTTTATGTACTTGGTATTAAACAATAAAGTACACACAGTCAGTAAAGTCAGTAACCCTCACAGAGGCGCAACCTAGGGAGAGTTGCTCTGTACTTATGCTTCTAGCCCTGGGATATGGGAAACACCCACTTTATTTTAATTTTTTCACATTACTTTATCTAATCCTTACAATAATTATAAGATTCAGGCATTTTAGGCTCCATGCTCCTTATGCCAGACATACAGACAACTTGTCCATGGTTTACAGCTAAAAAAAAAGGATCTATTTAAACATAGATCCCAGCGCCTGCGGAATCCTGTGCAGACACAGCCTTTTATTTAAAACCCAGCAGCTGAAAAAGCCCGGCTTAGGCTTCAGTAAATTTCTACCATCTGCTGAGAAGTTAGAGCATCACCTCACCCAAACACTCTTATTACCGGCAAATAAATGTCAGGGTACAGACCGAGAGAATCATCTGTTACCTTAGCCTTCAAGAGGGGCATCCACTCCACCCTGACAGTGTTTTCCAAGGATGCTGGGAAACACATAGACGAGTGGGGCCGGCGTCTTAGGGGGTGCGTAACCTTATGTTTCTGAACATTTAACTTATTAAAATTCACAAAGACAGACCTTATGGTGCCATCACTTTATCCACCTAACATCATCAGTATGGCTCAAGGGTATGGCTTTGTACAGTCACCCTAGCGGCCCAGAACATATGGTTTTGCTTCTCTCTAAAGCCTCAGGGCATCTGACGGTACCTTTCATGGATAATGGATAAAGGCTGCCATGCCAGTAGGTAACTTCCGTTACATCAGTGTTGTCTTCGTGCCAAGAATGCTGAGCCACTTCCAGGAGGTTTTGAACTGACCTCGGTCTATTCTGTCAACAGCAACACCCTCCGGAGCAGCAGGGGAAATGCTTCCTGCACGTTGGAGCTCCCCTGTGTTAGCAGGAGCTCCTTGAAATAGAAACTTAGGTAACACCGTTAAGCCAAAGGTTGCAGCTGCCACATTTTTTTTTTAGCTGTTGCTCTGATTGTGTTAATTTGTTCTTTTTGATACCTTCCCTACTGCTTCTGGGTGAGAACGTGTAAGTTTTTGTTATAATAGCCTGAAGGAACTATTATAAGTAGGTTTTGAAAGAAGAGGCAAAGAAAGTAAGATAAATTGAAAATGTTTTGCACGTTATTTCCCAGGTTCCCTACAGCATCCAAACTATAAGTAGAATCACTGTTTATTGGTGTCAATATCTTCCTAGCAAGTAAGTGCAATTCTATGGACTCTGCATTCCATTGTCAGTTGCTCAAAAGGGTTAATGTCTCCTCTCTCTCATAATATTCTGAAATAGTTACCAAAGGCCTGGAAATCAACTAAGCTCCCAGTAGATTGTCACTCATTTTGAAGAGGAAAGGCATGCACAGCTTTTATATCTTCAGGAATTACTATATTACTAGAGGCCTGGTGCATAAAACTCATGCACAGGTAGGTCCCTGGGCCTGGCCAGTGATCAGGGCTGATCTGTGGGGTGACCAGTAGGATGATTGGGGGCCCCTGCTGGCATCACCTTGGCTGGCCTGGCGCCCCCCGATCACTAGCCCCACCCCCCCACCACCACCACATGTTGGGGCCTGCAGGCTGGGGGAAGCTCCTGCATTGAGCATCTGTTCCCTAATGATCAGTGCTCATCATAGCCACCAATCGTTCTGCCATTTGGTCAATTTGCATATCAGGCTTTTATTATATAGGATAGGGAATGCCAAACGAGTACATGGGAACCAGGTTGAAATGAGTCCTAATTCAAACTCTACGAGTACTGGCTCATCTTCAGTAAGTTACTGAGTGTTTTGACCATTGATACTCTTATTACTTCCCTCCCTATTGCCTTATTTTATGCACTTCTTCAGGCTTCCAAATTAGTACTCATCATTGACTTCCTCATCCCTGTTCTGCAAATCTATGTTTAGAATCTCTTCTGAATGTCACCTTTTCTCATCAGCTCCATAACCCCAGATTCTAGTCCAAGACATCATCTGCTTTTACCTGAGCCACAGCCTCCTACTTGGTATCCCTGTTTTCACTCAGGTACCCTTTACAGGAACTATTGATCTCCATTATCACTCCATAGCCAGATTGAACCTCACAATTAAAATCAGGTCATGTAAATCCTTAGTTGAAAGGCTCCCTCGGTTCATATTAAAATTCCATATTCCTTACAGTTGTCTACAAGACCTTATATTATCTGACCTTGCTCTTTCTTTTCTCCATTTCTCCCCCTACTTTTTGCCATAACCACTGGGTTCCAACCAACCTAGCATTTTTGTTGCTTCTTGAACATATTGAATTCTCTTCCATTTCAGAACATTTGCCCTTACTGTTCTCACCACCTAACATTCCTTTCCCCAGAATATTTATGTTAGATCCTTCATATGACCAGGGGATCAGTGAGCCCTTCTATGGACTCCACTTTTAAAGTGGAACTTATCCCCACCCTAACTCTCTGTCCTATAACTCTCGTGTGGTTCTTCATTTGATCATCACTACCTGCCTCCATTTTGTATGTTTATTTGTTTACTAGAGACCCGGTGCACAAAATTCATGCATGGGTAGGGTCCCTAGGCCTGGCTGGCGATTAAGGCCAATCTGTGGGGCAACCAAGTGGGCAATCTGGGGGCTTCCACTGGCACCCACCTTGGCTGGCCTGGGGCCTGCAGGCTGGGGGAAGCTCCTGTATTGAGTGTCTGCCCCCCTGGTGGTCAGTGCGCATAATAGCAACCGATTGTTCCGCCGTTCAGTTGATTTGCATATTAGGCTTTATTATATAGGCTGAGACTAGGGATTATTGTTTCTTTTGTCTGGTGTTGAATCCTCAGTATCCAGAGAAGTGTCTGCAACTAATAGGCAAGCATTATATTGTTATTGAATAAATTAATAAATGAATGAATAAACTATCGATTTTCTAAAAATGACATTAATATTCTTCCTTTGCAGGAACTCTATAAGGATTAGAGTTAAAATATAGGTCAATTAATCATTTCTGCCATGAGACTCTCATAAATGATTGTTATTACCACTAAAATTTAAACTAGCTAAATAATTAAAAATAGATCTCAATGGTAAGCAGTACTTTTTGAGATTGTATATAATGCAGTGAATTTAAATGGTATAATGGGGTGTCTGGGGATTTTTGAAAATTTATATCCTGTTGTAGACACTGCACCCCTCATATGATATTATTGAAGAAATAAATAAAGTGCTTCGTTATATTTTAGATTTATATACATATTAAAAATTTTGGACATGCCCTAAAAATGTAGCATTTGTAGAATTATTTGTATTATTATTGTCATTATTATTATTTGTGATGTGTAAAGAAATTCTGTGATCCCTAGGTTGGCAGTGGCTATAGTTGCCATTGCGTATAGAAAAGACCACAGCAGAGACCATTGGAGGGCTGTCCATGGTGGCCCTGAACCCTTCCATGGTACAAGAGGGCAAGCTGCTGAGCTCCAGGCTTGTATTTACTTGAATAGTCCACACTCACTTTCTCAGTCACATCTGCTCTATGCTAGCCCTCCCTGAATAACTGAGGAACTTTACTTGCTTTGTATTCCTCTCTCCTAATTCATCCTCCTTTAACCTTTGCAGAGGATGGCTTTGTCTGGGCCACTTGCTCCTCTCAAGAATACTTCCAATGCTAGACTGTGGACACGCAGCACCATATGTTCCAGTGTGTCTCTTGAGTAGTGAGGGAGGGGCAGGGAGACCTTCCTTAAAACCAGCAAGTCCACTCCAGCTTTCCTCTGGATTGTAAGTCCCTTCACCTCACATGTACAAACTAAAAGTTCCTTCAGGGAGTTTTCTTCCAACATCAACCTCAAGTGTAGCACCAAGCTACACTTGATTTTTAAAAGGAAGAGAAAATGGCACTATTTATATCGCATTATCATTTGATTAGTTTACAAAAACAGGCAAACCACCACCAACAAAATGTACTGTATGCATTTACTGTGTTATTTTTTTCATCTTGAGAAGTTATTCTCAAATTGAAGGTAGATCTTAAAATCACTGATATTTTAGAATTTAGAAGATACACACACACACACAAACACACACACACAGAACAATGACTTTGTGCCAAGTGAAACTATTATTAGTTGGCATATTGGTGCCAAATCCATTGCAGATCTGATAAAGTGAGGATTTTCTCTCATTTTCATATTACCCAAAGTGCTGTCTGAAATATTGCTACCTCAAGCACAAACTCTCTTCTTGCTTCTTTGACATGAATGAACACTGATCTAAAGCTTACTTGGCAGAGAGAGTTTACCTTGATGCCTTCTGGCCTAGAATGTAAACTTTTCAAACTTAGTAAGAAAGTAAATAGTTTAGAGTCTTACTGCAGTATCAGAAAATAAGAAGTTTCAAAGAAAAATAAATAATTTTTAAAAGCTGGAAACAACAAAGATATTCTTAAGCAGGTAAATAGATATATAAACTGCGGTACTTCTGGATAATGAAATATCATTCAGCGCTAGACAGAAAAGTATAATCAAGCTGTGAAAAGACATAGAGGAATCTTAAAGGTATATTACTAAGTTAAATAAGTCAATATGAAAGGGCTGCCTACTATATGATTCCAAAAATATGACATCCTGGAAAAGGTAGAACTATAGAGACAATGGAAAGATCAGTGATGCCAGGGCTGAGGTGGAGAGATAAACAGGCAGAGCACAGAGGTCTTTAGCAGTGATTAGTTTAATAATTGGATATACTATATCGTTATACATTTGCCCGAACTCATAGGAATTACAACACCAAGAACAAATCCTAAAGTAAAATTATGAGCTTTGGATGATTATGATGTGTCAGTATAATGTCCCTCTTGTTAAAAAGAAGAAAGAGAAAGTACCATTCTGAGGAATAATGTTGATAAAGGGGGACTCTATGCATGTGTAGGACAGAAGGTATATGGGAAATCTGTAACTTCCTATCAGTTTCATTGTGAACCTAAAATTGCTCTTTAAAAAATAAAGTTTTAAAAAGGAAAATAAAGGCAAGAAAGATGGTTGTCTTTGATTTGGAGGGAGTCAAAAGTAAAGATACAATGCCCACTTGCCCTATGATCTTTATCACCAATTAGAACTGTGTCCAATATAAACTCTGAAATTCATTTAGTACACAGATCAGAACTCTTCTTAGGAAGTCTCATGATTCTCCTTCATTCTTATGGGGGCATGTGAGTTGTAGAAGTAAACTGTTGGACTATTTTTCTAGAGCAAGGGTGAGATACCTTTTTTCTGCCAAGATACATTTAGATATTTATAATATATTTTGAGGGCCATACAGAATAATCAACTTAAAAATTAGCCTATTATATTTGGCCAAAATTTAATTAATTCACTCCTAAGGCCTTGGCAGGACCAAACCAAGTGATTCTGTGGGCCTTAAACAGCCCTTGGGCTAGACATTCCCTTTTTCTGTTCTAGAGGCTGCCAATAACTAGACAAGGCAGATCCAAATATTGGAATTCTGCTTTCCACAAAACTTTATTAAAGAATAGGTTTAACTATGGATTTTTCCTGAAGGATCCGATTGCATGTGATCTTATCTAATCTAGTAAAAGTAGTATTGAAATTGACCGTTTCTACGGGACGCCTAAACCATGCCCACCAGCCAATCAGAGCAGCTGTATGCAATTAACCCAGCCAAGATGGAGGCCGGCAGTCATGGAGCTGGAGTAAAAATCAGGCTTTCGTTGCACCAGGAGTAAACTGTCTGCTGGCCAGCTGGCTGGGCTTCTCCCGGCTCCAGGCAACATTGTTGCAACACTGTTTCAATTATAGAAGCCTCGGAGCTGAAGCAAACAGCAGGCTTCTGTTGCACCAGTGATGGAGGAAACTGCCTGCCCAGAGTCTACTAAGGCAACATTCTTTCAATTATAGAAGCCACAGAGCTGAAGCCAACAGGAGGCTTCATTAGCTGCCTAGGCCTTGGCTTAAAGAAACAGTGTACCAATTATAGAAGATAAATAAACCCCAGAAACCTGCTTCCAGCCAGCCTTGCTAAGACATTGGGTCAATGAGAGCTGTAGGCAGCCTGAAAGCCTGAAAACGACCCTCAGGCATACAGCCAGGCTGGCCACATCTCAATGGGGTGAGGGATCCTACTGGGGGGCTTGGCCAGCCTGCAAACATCCATCAGCCCCTCACCCAGGCTGGCCAGGTATCCCAGTAGGGACCCAAAACCTGAAGGGACTCTGGGAAGCCTGAAAAAAACCCTCAGCTCCTCACCCCAGCTTTCTAGGCACCCCAGTAAGGACCCAAAACCTGAAGGGGCTGTGGACAGCCTGAAAACGCCCCTCAACTCCTCACCCAGGCTGCCCAGGCACCCCAATAGGTACCCAAAGCCTGAAGGGGATGTGGGAAGCCTGAAAATGGCCCTCAACCCATCACCCAGGCTGGCCACACCCCTATGGGGTGAGGGTCCACACTGGGGGGCTTGGCCAGCCTGCAAACAGCCATCAGCCCCTCACCCAGGGTGACCAGGCATGCTAGCAGGTGGACATCCCCAGGAAGATCCCAGACTGCAAGAGGGCATAGGCTGGGCCTTCCGAGTGTACAAACTTTTGTGCACCAGGCCCCTAGTTTTATTAATAAATGTAAATTAATAAATGTATAAGTCCATGTGATTCTTATTTTATTAAAAACTTCTCACTATATTACAAGAATACTTTATAAACCAAGAATAATAAAAGATATAATATGATTTTTTTTAATCAGGAGAATCTTTATTAAGATTTAATATTTCATTTAAGAATAACTTAAAAGAAGAAACCAAGATGTTGGCATAGGTAAACATCTGAAATTTTTGCCTTGCACAACCACTTCAAAATTACATCTAAAAAACAAAATAGACATCATCCAGAACCACAGGAAGGCTGGCTGAGTGGAAATTCTACAACTAGAAGGAAAGAGAAAAGCACACTGAGACTCAGAGGAAGTGCGGAAGTAAAGTGCAGAGGTACGGAGACCAGGCACTGGGTGGAAAGGGCTAGCAACTGAAGATGCAGTTGTCTTTTTCAATCAGGAGGAAGACACAAGCTCCCAAATGCTCTGAACTCCAGTTCTAGGCAAGATTCCAGAGACCCAGAGTCATACAGGGAGAGATTGGACTGTCAGGCATCGAGAGGAACTTGAGGGTGGCTTTCTCTCAGAGGTGCTTGCAGCGATTACCACAGGGCACTGAGATCAGGGGCCTCTTAGGGCTGGACTGAGGATCAGCCATAGCTTTTGCTCCACGCTGTTTTTTTAAATTTATCTTTATTGTTCAGATTATTACAGTTGTTCCTCTTTTTTCCCCCATAGCTCCCCTCCTCCCAGTTCCCACCCCACCTTTTGTCCTTGCCCCCCCACTGTCCTCATTCATAGGTGTATGATTATTATCCATTCTCTTCATGCACCCCCAACACCCTTAACCCCCCAAAATTGTCAGTCCACTCTCTTTCTATGCCTCTGATTCTATTCTGTTCACCAGTTTATTCTGTTCATCATATTTTTTATTCACTTAATTATTAGATTCACTTGTTGATATATATTTGTTGTTCATAATTTTTACTTTCCTTTTTCTTCTTCTTCTTTTCAAAAGATACCTTTCAGCATTTCATATAATACTGGTTGGGTGGAGATGAACTCTTTTAGCTTTTTCTTGTCTGTGAAGCTCTTTATCTTATCTTCAATTCTGAATGATAGCTTTGCTGGGTAAAGTAATTTTGGCTGTAGGTTCTTGCTATTCATCACTGAATATTTCTTGCCACTCCCTTCTGGCCTGCAAGGTTTCTGTTGAGAAATCAGCTGACAGTTGTATGGGTGTCCCCTTATAAGTAACTAACTGCTTTTCTCTTGCAGCTTTTAAGATTCTCTCCTTGTCTTTTGCTCTTAGCATTTTAATTATGATATGTCTTGGTGTGGTCCTCCTTCGGTTCCTTTTGTTTGGGGTTCTCTGCGCTTCCTGGACTTGGAAGTCTATTTCTTTCACCAGGTAGGGGAAGTTTTCTGTCATTATTTCTTCAAATAGATTTTTAATATCTTGCTCTTTCTCTTCTTCTGGCACCCCTATAATTCTGATGTTGGTACTCTTGAAGTTGTCCCAAAGTGGTGATGTTTCCCTGGCAGTGGCTGTGCTGATAGCTCCACCCTATTGATTCCCCGAGACCCTGCCCCACCAAGCTGTGCACAGAGGCTTTTGCATATAAATGGCCTGGCCCTTTGCCATCTAACCAATTGCAGATGGAACAGAGAGACCCAGAACATTCAAAAGATGGCCCAAGGCCCCACAGAAGCTTGCATTGCTTCACAGTTGGGCCTCATCTGGGCTCCTCCAAACCCCAAAGAAAGAAGAGGAATCTTCAGACATCTCCATAGCTCTTGCTGTGTAACCTCAGGCAGAGGCTAAATTAGCACCTCCTTAGAGATCCAAGAGCCAGTGTACCCAGTGGTCAGAGTGGGGCCATCCAGATTGCAACTCCTCAGATCCATAAGGGACACACTCAGGGGGCAGACTCAGTGAGCACCAAATCCCCACTGAAGCAAGTCTTGCCCCATAAGAGTGTCTCCAGCACAGAAGCTCTCTCACTGTAGACACAGCTGATTCTCATAGCCAATTGACCTGGAGGTCAATTTCTCCCAGCGATACCTACAACAATCAAGGCTTAACTACAACAAGATTGTGCACAAAGCCCACAAAGGGGAGCACCAAGAGTGTCCACCTCAGATAATTGAGGAGGTTGAGCCACTGGGCCCTATAGGACACCTAGTGCAGAAAGCCACTCTATCAACATATGGCAGCAGCCAAAATGTGGAGACAAAGAAACAGGTCACAAATGGTAGAAATGGAGGAAATCAAACTACTGTATATAGAGTTCAAAACCACGATTATTAGGTTTTTTTTAAGAATTTTCTAGAAACCACCAATAAATTTAGTGAGACCCTTGATAAATCTAGTGAGACCCTCGAGGACATGAAAAAGGACCAACTAGAAATTAAGCATAAACTGATTGAAAAGAAGAATATTATACAGAGATCCAACAGCAGACTAGAGGAGCACAAGAATCAAGTCAAAGATTTGAAATACGAAGAAGCAAAAAATACCCAACTGGAAAGGCAAAAAAAAATCCAAAAATATGAAGATAGTGTAAGGAGCCTCTGGGACAACTTCAAGCATACCAACATACGAATTATAGGGGTGCCAGAAGAAGAGAGATATCAAGATATTGAAAACCTATTTAAAGAAATGACAGAAAACTTCTCCTACCTGGTGAAAGAAATAGACTTACAAGTCCAGGAAGTTCAGAGAACTCCAAGCAAAAGGGATCCAAAGAGGACCACACCAAGACACATCATAATTCAAATGCCAAGAGCAAAAGACAAAGAGAGAATCTTAAAAGCAGCAAGAAAAAAACAGTTAGTTACCTACAACAGAGTACCCATATGACTGTCAGCTGATTTCTCAACAGAAACTATGCAGGCCAGAAAGGAGTGGCCAGAAATATTCAAAGTGATGAATAGCAAGAACCTACAACCAAGATTACTTTATCCAGTAAAGCTATCATTCAGAATTGAAATTCAGATCAAGAGCTTCACAGACAAGGAAAAGCTAAAGGAGTTCATCACCACCAAACCAGTATTATATGAAATGCTGAAAGATATCCTTTAAGAAGAGGAAGAAGAAGAAAAAGGTAAAGATAAAAATTATGAACAACAAATACATATCTATCGACAAGTGAATCTAAAAATCAAGTGAATAAATAACCTGATGAACAGAATAAACTGGTAAATAGAATAGAATCAGGGGCATAGGAAGGGAGTGGACTGAATTCTCGGGGAGAAAGGGATGTGGGGGGTGCAAGAAGAGACTGTACAAAAATTGGATGAGGACAGTGTGTGTGGGGGGGAGGTAAGGGCAGAGGTGGGGTGGGAACCAACTGGAGAGGAGCTAAGGGGGGAAAAGAGAAACAACAGTAATAATCTGAACAATAAAGATTTAATAATAATAAAAAAGAATCACTTAAGTGGCACTCTTCTGGTTACAAAAATGTGACTGGCCACCTGTTGTCTGACAGATAAGGACAATAGATCCACCTTTTGTGACTTGATGAAGGTTAAGTTTTTATTAATTCATAGAAGAAGCCATGGATTAGTTATTGTAAGAAGCTCTGGGAAGAAAGAAGTTGAGTATCTCTGATCTCTTTTCCAGATTTGAAGTTAGGAAAATGTCAGGGAAGATGAGGAGACTATAAAGAATGCCTTTTAAATTTATGAAGTTTATACTTTAGTCTTTAAAGATCACATAAAATTATAATGATAATAATTAATTCTCTGGATTACTATGAGGATTAAGTGAGACAATGCATGTATTTAGAACAGCACCTAAAAGCCCCTGTATCTGCTGAGATAGGCACAACCCATTGCCTTTTCTTCTTCAAGGAACATAAATGGACTCAGTCATGCCATGTAGATCTCACTCAGTGAATGTTAATTTGTTATTATTTTTACTATTGATCAAATTCCCATAATGTATAATGAACTCTGTGATAAACAAACTCCTCATTTATATTTTTTCTACAGTAGAGTTGACAGTTATTAGCTTTATTAAAAACACACACACATGCCCTGACTGGTTTGGCTCAGTGGATAGAGCATCGGCCTGTGGACTGGAGGGTCCCGGGTTTGATTCTGGTCAAGGGCATGTACCTTGGTTGCGGGCACATCCCCAATAGGAGGTGTGTAGGAGGCAGCTGATCAATGTTTCTTTCTCATTGATGTTTCTATTCTCTCTATCCCTCTCCCTTTCTCTCTGTAAAAAAAAAAAAAAAAATCAATAAAACATATTTAAAACACACACACACATACCACACACAAAGGACAACATGATTTGTTATTTTAAAAATAATTTAAAAGTAAATTTCCAGTCTGCACTAGGATCAGTCTATTAACTTTCTCGTTGAAATTTTAAGGAAGTTGCTAAAGACATGTTTGAACATGGAATTACCCAGTGGGAATATTTTCATCTTAAAAAGAAACTTGAGCTAAGACCTCTATCTTGCAGTTCCCTAGTTATAAAAGAGAAGCATCCAAGCAAATTTCTCACTGCTAGCTAAACTTGGATTGTTATTGATCTAAAACTATTACCAGCATCCCTTTCCTTGCTACCTGTGGTACATACATTTTCCTTTTATTTAAGCAATGCAAAAATCTTGTGACCATTACCACTTGGTTGTCTGTTTTATTTTGTTCTTTAAAGTATTACAAATAGTAGTATATATATATTTTTCCCCACTGACCTTCCCCC
>PVJC01018555.1:0-31216 GCA_004026665.1 Murina feae | reverse complement strand
GAGTTCCCTATAAATGTTGGAGATTAAACCTTTATCAGTGCTAACATTGGCAAATATGTTCTCCCATGTAGTGGGTTTTCTTGTTGTTTTGCTGATGGTTTCTTTTGCTGTGCAGAAGCTTTTTATTTTGATAAAGTCCCATTTGTTTATTTTCTCTTTAGTTTCCAATGCCCTAGGGGCTGTATCGGTGAAGAAACCGTCTTTTTAATGAAAACATATTATCAAATAAATGGTCTCAGGACGATTAGCTATCAATAGGTTTAAAAACATTTTAAATTAATCCTTATTTCACATCAAATACAAAATCAAAAATAGATTAAAAAACCCAAACTATAAAGATTTTAGAAAAGAATATAAGAGAATATCTTCATGATGTTATGGTGTAGACAGAGTTCATAAACAAGATACCAAAGTGCCAACCATAAAGGAAAACATAATAGATTTGACTACATTAAAATGAAGATCTTTGTTCATCAAATGACATTATAAAAATAATGAAAAGATGTCATAAAGTGAATAAAGAAATATAACCATCCATAAATTACTGATACTAGTATATGAGGAAGATATAAAGGACTATCCTATATAATAAGTGAGTAATATGCAAATTGACCCTAACAGCAGAACCACTGGGAGTGACTGGTCACTATGACACACACTGACCACCAGGGGGCAGGTGCTTAATGCAGGAGCTGCCCCTAGTGGTCAGTGAACTCCTACAGAGGGAGCTCTGCTCAGCCACAAGCCAGGCTGATGACTGCCAGCACAGCAGTGGTGGTGGGAGCCTCTCCTGCCTCCTCAGCAGTGCTAAGGATGTCCACCTGCAGCTTAGGCCTGCTCCCCACTGGCAAGTGCACATTCCCCAAGGGCTCCTGAGCTGCCAGAGGGATGTCTGCCTGTCAGCTTAGACCTGATTGCCCGAGGAGCGGGCCTAAGCCAGCAGGTGGACATCCCCTGAGGGTTCCCAGACTGTGAGAGGGCACAGGCCAGGCTGAGGAACCTCCTCCGCCCTCCAGTGCACAAATTTTTGTGCACCAGGCTTCTAGTACATCTATAAATAACTACAATCTATAACTAATTATAAATCTAACCCTAAAAGACAGAAAACCTATTATTTTATTTTTCAATTACAATTTATATCCAATATTATTTTATATGCAAACCATTATTTTTAAATGGGAAAAATATTGGGACAGGTATTTCATGAAGATATGTAACTGGATAACAAATACTGGGATAGGTATTTCATGAAGATATGTAACTGGATAACAAATATTAGGACAGGTATTTCATGAAGATATGTAACTGGACAACAAATATTTTAAAAGGTGTCTAACATTATTAGAAGTTGAAAGTAAAAATTAAAACCACACTGAGATAGCACTTCACATTTACCAGAGTTGCTAAAGTATGTAAGTCAGACAAGAGCAAGTATTGGCAAAGATGTAATGGATCTGAATAGGCATTTTCCAAAGAAGACACAAGTGACCAGCAGGTATAAGAAAAGATGCTCAACATCCTCATCATCAAGGGGATGCAAGTCAAAATCATAATGTGCTATGACCACACCCCTTTTAGGATAACCATTATTAAAAAGTCAAAGGATAAAAAGTTTTGACAAGGATGTGGAGAAAAGGGAATCCTTATATACTGTTGGTGGGAATGCAAATTTTTATAGCAATTATAAAAAACTGCGGGAAGGTTCCAAAAATTAAAAATAGAAATACCGTATGAACCAGAAATCCTACTTCTGGGTATATATGCAAGGGAAGTGAAATCGTTATTTAAAGAGATAACCACATAATGTAATTGTTTACATTAACCAAGATATGGTAGCCTAATTGTACATCAATAGATCAATAAAATGTGATATATAATGTGGTATATATAACTATATGATATTATATATGGTATATATAACTTCATATATATTATATATATATAATGATATGTGTATGTATATGAGGAAATGAGAACTCAATGCAATGTGAAATTCTGGATTAAAACATGGACCAGGAAGAGAACTATACTGGGACAACAGATGAATTATGAATAAGGCCTGTAGATTAGTTACAAATATTGTATCAATGCTGTTTTCCCATTTGAGTATTTGTACTATAGTTAGATAAAAATGTCAACATTTGAGGAAACCTGACATAGAACATACAGAATTTTTTCAACTTTTTAAAAGCTTAAAATTATTTCAAAATGAAAAGTTAAATTAAAAAAATTAAGGATACATTTTAATGAAAGTACAAACAATACTCACCTCTAATATGAAGTAGATGTGAGCAATATAAATTTGTTGAAATCATATAGAAAATTAAATATAAAAAGAAATTGGAATAATACATAAAAGCTTCCCAAGTGCTTTTAAGATGAGGCAAAGTTTGATCAGCCGGAACCACTGGTCCACTGCTCCAATCCTAGCCTCACCAAATGAGTCAGGAAGCATTGTTTTTCTCCTCTCTGGGATCATTCGGTAGAAATGGCATATCTCTTCCTTGATTATTTGATCTTGCCTACAAGATACCTTCAAAAGTAAAGCTGCAGGGACCATCCTTCCGGACCCGTGTGAGGTGTTCCCTGGGATGGATGTGCAGTCGCATAGCTGCTCGTTCACGTCCTGTGACTGTGGCCTGCTGTCTGCTCCTGGAGTGGCTGTTCCAGCTATATCCACCTGCTGTGTATCTAGCAGCCCTTGTCCTTACCAATACTTCATGGTAACAAGCTTTTACATGTCACTGCTCTAATACAGTGAGAGCTCTGTTATTTTGACTTGCATTTCTTGGATGGTTACCAACATGGAGCCTCTCCTCAAACACCTGTTAGTTCGAGGAGTTCCTCTTCTGTACATTGCTTTGTCCATTTTGGGGAGTGTGGGGTGGCTAGCTGTCCTCCTTAGGTTGTTGATACGAAGATTGTGTAATGCATATTCTAGATATTAATTCCATATCAGTCTTGATATTGCAAATATATTTTCTCATTCAGACTGATCTGTGCCTTTTGCTGTGTTCCACCATTTTTAACAGAAAATCTTTAACTTGAATTGAATTAAAATCATCAATCCTTTACTTTATGGTTTGTGCTTTTGATGTATTGTTTAAGAAGGTCTTTTTTAACAAGATTATAAGGATATTCTCCTAAGTCCTCCACTTATGCTCCCCTCCCATCCTGACCCCATCCCCATCCTGGATGACTTTGAAATCAACCTGAGACATATCATGAAATCCATAAATATGTTTTATATACATCTCCATGAAATAAGGACTCTGGAAATGAATCTTTAATATCATTATCAGGTCCGTAAAGTAAGGCTAACCCATTAATATTATGAAACAAAGCAGCTTATTTTTGAGTTGGGACAATTCGGAAGCATAGATGTGTGGAAGTCTCATGGCCAGACCGAATGTGGTAATGGTCCTGAGAAAAGTGCCCTCGAGCTATGGATTTGGTGTACGGACGGGCGGCTTCCAGCATGAAAGAGCAGCTCACTTGGGGGAAAGGAGCAATGTTTCGGACACTGTACAACTGTTTGTTTTTGGCTTTTCTCAGAAAAGTGGTTCTGAAATAGTATACACGCTGGCCCTCCTCTCCACGGAACACTTGCGGTGTGCGTGTTCTTTGCCTTTTCCCTGGTGAGCCGGGAATTGCAGGGTGGGGCGTGGGGGTCAGGGAAGGAAAGGAGTTATCAGAAGCAGCAATCGAATAGCAAAGGTTGGGAAATGTTTGCTTTAAGTTCCACGCATGGTTTAGAGCACCTCTGGGTATGGGAACTTTTTAATTTAATAGAGTTAATATTAAATATTACATTAGTTTAGGTGATTACAACATAGTGATTCAACATGTATATACCCAATAACGTGATTGCCACACTAAGTCTAGTAACCACCTGTCACCATACAAGGTTTTTCCAATATTATTGACTATATCCCCTGGGCTGTGCATTGCACCCCTGTGACTTGTTAATTTATAACAGGATATGTGTACCTCTTATTCACCTTCACCTTTGCCCTTCCCCAACTCCTTCGCCTCTGACAAGCAGGAAGGATGGAAGGACATCCGGAAGGTCATCCCATCTAATTAGCATATTACACTATATATATATATATATATATATATATATATATATATATATATATATATATATAAATTCTACTTTATCCACTCATCTACTGATGGGCACTTTGGAGTAGTTTTTATTTGTTCTCAAATAGTTGGAGACAAAAGGAGCCACTGTCAGGCACAACAGTGGACTAGAGAAAGTCTACCTTGCCATACGGTGTTCCTTTTATTCCTGCACGTACCTGGAACACCTTGAACATCCCTTCCTCTTCCCTTCATCTTGCCCTTAACAATTCTCCCTAGACTCCATGCTCTGAAGTGAAAGTAAAGCAAGCATCAGTCAGAAAAAAATCTCATTAAATCCATGCACATGTGTACATATGTGTGTGTGTTCTTGCGTGTCTGTACTTTAGGACATTCTCATGGCATTGACCTCCTGATTTCTACTTAACCGTCCACAGCAGTGTATGGCTGACCTCAGGAACACTGTTGCCAGGTCGTTTTGTACCTCTGCTCTAGTTTCCCTCTCTGCCCCCTTTTTCTTGAGATGGCATCCCCGCCTCTTTTTCCATTTTACATGACTAGTTCTTCCCTGATTTGTCTTTCTCATCCCTTGATTAAGCACAGAGATCCAATGGCATTAATAATACTGAGAGTGTCTGTTATGCTAATACAGTCATTCTTTTCCATTTGTTCATGGCATGAATTTTTTAAGGGCTTACTTGGGAAATTTCACATGGTGCCAAAAGGACACTAAGCCTTACACTCACCTCAATGAGCAGGAAACGCTCCTGGCTGGCCAATGCCTTAAGGGAAGGAGCAGAGATTTCAGATCAACTGCTTTGGAAAGAGACCTCTGACCTAGAGAGTGAACGAAGATGTTTCCCTGCAAAGCTCCATCCACCCAGGACCCTCTCAGCCATGAGGAGTCTAGAAGGCAGTTTGGGCTTCCTCTGCGGACTGTCCAGTTCAGACATGCGAACCATCCGGAGAAAGCCCTTTTCGTGCTAATCCCCACCTGCTTTCTGCCTTGCTTCCCCTCCTTTCAGAGAAGAGAAATATGAAACACTATAGGAGACCCCCTTATCCTGTTCATTCACAAAAGCCTGTTTGAGACGAAAGACTGGTGGTGTCACTTGCAGCATGGGCTTCTGGCCTCTCCGCTCTTCTTTTCCATTCCACGGTAGTTGCAATGCTATAACCTACAGTCCTTATTAGAATTTCTCCATTAATGTCCTTTTTCTGCTCCACACTCCAACTAGGACCCATATTACCAGCAGTTATCTTGGTCTTCTCCAACCTTCCAAAGTACACCTTTGGGTACTTTCTTTCCCTCTACCCCAGCAAGATGGCCATTTACATGGTAGGTCAAGCCATTTCCTCCATTATCTGTACCTGGCTGGGGCAATGGCTGCTCCTTCATTGTCTGCACCTGGCTGGGGTACTTCCTCAAGCGGCCACGAGTCTCCCATGCCTCTCCAGTTGCCTGGCTGGAGAGCTCTGCAGTCAAGAAACTCTGGGGGTTTAAACCAAAGCTTCAAGCTACAAGCTCAAGATTCGTTTCAAGTCTAATGCTCTGTCTTTAAATTTTTTTCAGGGATTTTATATTTTACTCAATTAATTATATATTCTTATTTTCATTCAGAAGAATGCTTTCCTAATGTGATCACAAAATTAACATGCAGGAAGGTGCACCATATTTATCCGAGGGCTTAAAGTATTAATCGTCATGCCGCTGCATTCTGAAGTCTGAGAGGCTCAGACAGTGCTAGTTGGTTGCTCAGAAGCAGGACACTGACTTCCACAAGCCAGCCTGACTCAATGCCAGTGCTGCCACCACCTATGACACTGCCCATATAGGCAAATGCCTTCAAAGTCACAAAGAACTGACTTACAAATGTTTGGTTTACAGTTCACTTCTAAGTTGGGAACTGTTTGTACTACCACAATGTCCTTACCACAGGGTTTTTCTAGGTCATCCCAACAAATAGTTCTTTTAATTTCTATAAAAGCCCACCACGTCTTCAAGTTGCATGACTTTTCTCTCTAGATACCAAATAGCCTTAAAGCAGAATTCCAAGTACAGATGTCTAGTTGGGAAAATAGTCTAACAACAGTGAAAAGAAGCTAAATGAAAAGGCAAGATTGAACAGAATCCACTTACAAGCAAGGACCTTTGATTCTGTACTTTGTCAATCGGCTTCTGAATTCGATTTTCCTGCTCAATTTTCTGCTGTTCAAATGACGCTGTGGCTCGGATATAAATGGTAGACTGCAGCTCAGAAAGCAGCTAAGTGAGAGAAAGCTCTCAGGAAGCCAACCTGTGCTTTGAGTCTTTTGTCCCTGGGCACTTCGCGTCCTCAGTGCGATCAAAGATGAGGGCAGGCACAAAGCAGAACTGTGCCTGCGAGGGCCACAAAGTGCAAACCCTGGAAATGCTATTCTTCCTAGAGATGGTTTTCAATGAATGGAGTGGGAGAGGGGGTATTGTGTAAATAACACCGGAGGATACTGCCGTTGAATTTGAACTTCCCAGCACCATTGTAGAGTTGGGACATTGTTGTTATTGGCTCTGGCTGTGGGAGACCTCTGCTGGGAATAAAACTCTTTTCTTTCCGTCAGGTGATGTTTGTCTAGTCCTGTGACTTCCCCTCTCTCCACACTTGGAGCAGAGAGACGCCTGCTCATTCCAGGTGGAGGTAATTGCAGATGGAAGCTACACCTCAGGGCCATGATAATGTAAAAGGTGACATGAGTGGATAATAATGTTCAAAATCTGACGTCAGTTCTTTCAAGATGGAATACTTCTCCCTCCTCAATTAGGGGTTGGGATCAGTAGATGCTGTAAGGGAGTCTTGAGACATATTATATTTAACCAGATTAAACTATATGCCACTCACCTAGAATTCCTAGCCTCTGAAAGTTTATATTTTATATCAGGGATCTGCCAGCTACAGCCTCCAGCCAAACATGGCCCCAGGCATGGTGTTTATCCTTGTTGTTCTTCAGCCTATTGGTTAAGAATATTTTCTAGACTTCTTCTCTGTGGTTGGGGCAAACCAGAAGCAGAAGAATATTTTGTGACACATGAGCATTATTTGAAACTCACATTCCAGCATACACGGAAACAGGCGCATTGGACACCGGCCATGCCCGTTCGTCTAGGTGTTGCTGTTGGCTGCTCTTGTGCTCCCACTGCAGAGTCGAGCAGCTGTAACAGAAACATGGTTGGCCTGGAAAGCTTAAAATATTTACTATTTGGCACCTTATGGAAAAAGTTTGTCATCCCCTGTTCCATATCCACAGAAGTTCACTGTTGCCCAGGGATGTGCAGCAATGAATTGGGGCACATGGGGGGGGGGAGGCAAGGGCAGGTGTCACAGGGAGCAGCTTCAGGGAGCTTCGGAAGGCACACCTGCCAGGGCCACAGCTTGTCTGCAGCCAAAGCTTTCTTATTTTTTTGGCTTTGCTCTGAAGAATTTTATGCTTCTTCTTCTACTTTTTTTTTTATTCCTCACCCTAGCATATTTTTCCATTGATTTTTAGGGGGAGTGGAAGAGAGAAGGAAAAATAGAGAGAAACATCGATGTGAGAGAAACACACCCATCGTTATCTCCTGCACAAGCCCGGACCAGGATCTGGGCAGGGGAGAAGCCTGCAACCAAGGTACGAGCCCTAGGCCGGAATCAAACCCGACACCCTTTGATCTGCAGGTCCATGCTCTATCCACTGAGCCAAATTATGCATATTTTTAATAGAAGAAACGAAGACTCAGTAAAAGTTGGACAAATTAGGACACAGAAAACAAGAATTTCTGTAGCTCTGCCATGGCCTGCACTTGTCTCCATCCTGGACTCCTGCTCTCAGCCTCGCCATCTGTGGTGCTTGCATTCGAAGTGAGAGTGAGAGGAAGAGGGACGGAAAGAAACACAGAACATTTTAGATGAAAGCAGAGTTCTGGGTAATGGAGTAGAAGACGAAGGAGAAATGGAAGCAGGGGTGGTAGAGAAAAAGGAGACGGGAATAGTGAGAAGAGCCCCACAACAACAAGTTCTAACTGTAGATGCTGCCATCTTCTGTTCCTCCTACAAATTAGGCTTTCTTAATGGATTGATTGATGTTGATCGATTGATCGGAATAATGTTCAAGAAAATAAGGATGTAGAAAGAGGGTGGAAGTGAGGCATGTCATAAAAAATTAAATTTGCTAACTGTAATGTGTTAACAAGTCTTTTAAACTTTTTTTGCCATTGTCCTCTGAGTTCAAATAAAAACTTGTGCATGAGCCTAACGTGTAGACAACATCAAGATAGACAAACTGGCTGAAAGGGGTCTGACCTCCAACCACACACACACCCCTTCACCAGGTGTTTCCACAGCGTATAATTCAAGACCTCTCTCTTTCTCTCCTTCCTTCCGTCCCTCATTTTTTCAAAAGAAAAATCACCACTTCTCATTCAAAGGGGGGTCATTAGGACTTTAAGGGGGTCTTTTTGCCCGAAAGAGGGAGGACACATACATGTTTGCAGTCTCGTCTTGCATAACTGCCATAAAATGGTTTCTAGTTTTCTAGTAATCACATGGGTGAATTCATAGCTTACACATTTTTGGACTATGTTGTCCTTCTCCCACGAAAGTCAAAAACACTAAGTAAAGGGCTAGTTTATGATGCATCTGAAGCACACGTAGGTTTGTTTCATGTGGTGTTGGGCAGCATTTCAGGGCCTCAGAACACCAAGAAGAAGAGGACCATTAATTCCTCATTTTAAAATAACAACATTAGCAGCACAGAGCCTACCTCCTCTCGGAGTGAATGGGACTCTTTGTAACCTCAGTCCTGGTGGATTTGGATTTTGAGAGGCACTTGCCATTTGTGTGAAACAAGTCATACCAATAATTAAGGATCAATTGATTGGCAAAGTTGCCAAGACAAGTCGTCTTCCTTTCTACAGTGTTTCATCGTTGTTCACCCTGGGCCACATGGGTCAGCTTGTTAAAAGACCAGCAGACATGGGGTTTTCTGGCCCCTCCTCACCACTGATTTGCTCAGCCTACACAACCCAACCACATTAGAAAGCACACGATGTGCCCCGCATGCCTGCCTCTCTGAGCATCACATTGGCAGCCACCTTTCCTAATGGAGCTCCGAATTCCATGACCTCCAGGCACACCAGAACCACTTCAGACTACCCCCACGTGTGCTAATGAGTGTGGAGTTGGACTTTGCTCATGATGTTGATTGAGAAATGCATCACCAATGTCTGTGCTCAAAGAGGACCTTCAACCAACCTGACATACTGCCTCAGAAATGTACAGTGAGGAACAGGCAAATGAAGCCTTCCGCACACCCAGCCTCACTTCCCTCCTGTGGCTAAAGTAAGGAATATATTTCCCATCATCTCTCTACCCCAAAATCAGCAGAAAGAAAGATGTTAAACATGAAGTACAGATTGCCTTCTATCTACATGAAGAAGTCTTCCCTAAGGAGCCTATTAACATTTATTGTGAGTCCTTCAAAAAGAGAACCACATGCCTTTTGGGCAGGCAGATATTGAAATCAACAGATGTTCAGGTTAACATGGGAAACCATAGACTCCTGCTGAAGACAGGGCCTATATAATTCATCTCCAGCATAAACTAAAATCTTGTAGCCCACAAAAAGCTCCACTAAATAAGTCAGCCAGGATAATCATTAATGACTTGTAGGGCTTATGACCTCTGAATAACAGATCCTTGCAAAGGGCAGGAATTAGGGACAAATGTTATCGTTCTTGCACAGGTTGCTTACACATTTTAAAAATCTTATTTAGCTTATAATTATCTATATCATCCTGGGGATTCAGTATGTTTCTTCACTATTGAGCAACAGAATGCCTTCGGTTAATAGCTGGACCAAAGCAGTTAAAGCAACATTACCAGAAAATCCCAAGGTAGAAAGATCAAACCATTCTAACTGTACATACCATGTGATTTTAGGTTTCTTTATTTTCTAAATGGTTTAAGCTGAAAACTGGTTTATTGTTCCTCCCTGCCCTGAATATTTTTAGGGTATTTCACATAGTGATGAAATATCTGTTGCAGTTTTCTCTGTGTGCATCTGCTCGCCACTTACAATAGAGCCATCTCTAGAATCATATCCACCAACTGACTCTTTATAAATTTAATTTAATTTTTAATTTAAACACTTTTTCAATTAACATTTAATATTCATATTCAATAAGTCTAGTACCCCCCTGACACTATGCATAGTTATTACAATATTATTAACTATATTTTCTATATTGTTTATACCCCATGACTATTTTGTAACTGCCAATTTGTAATTCTTAATCCCTTCATCTTTTTCACCCAGACTCTAACTTCCCTCTCTTCTGGCAACCATCAGTTTATTCTCTGTATCTATGAGTTTATTTCTGTTTTGTTTATTTTGTTTTTTAGATTCCTCATATAAGAGAAATCGTATGGAGTTTATCTTTCTCTGTTTGACTTATTTCACTTAGAGTAATAATATCTAGGTCCATCCCTGTTGTCACAAATGGTAAGATTTCATTCTTTCTTACGGCTAAGTTATATGCCAGTTGGCCCTTACTGTCAATCATTGCATTAATCAGGGCTTCCTACTTTAAATTAAAAAAACAACAACTGTGTCTTCTCTTTGATATACCAGAAAATATTCTCAAGGGAAGGCAAAATATGGGGCTATATTGAACAACTTAATAATTCTTGGGTGACATGTATACAATCACTACAAAAACCTAATAATTTGGGTAAGTACTTCTACTTACCATTAGTTTCACAATAAATGCTTTCCTAAATAATAATGAAGACGTTGAAACAAATAGGTTTTTGGTCCTGGTCAGAACTGACAATAACTCAAACTATTTTTGAAACTCTTCTGCATCCTCTAGAAAACAAGGACTATCACAGAACTTATCCCAAGGAATATATGTGAGGATTGAGCTCAATACAATTTGATTTATTATCAAATTTACTTACCTAATTCAAGTAAAATGCTAAGCGTAATGCCTGTCCCATGATAGCTGTTCATCATTATTAGCTGTAGCTCTGTTGATTTACTTTATGGATTAGTCATTGCTCTTGCACAAAAAGGGCCCCCTGATCCTCCTCTGGACGAATGACAACTTTATTGTACTCCAACTGAGCATAGCTTGGTACTATCACTAATAATAGTAGTAATAATACCAATAATGGAGATTGAGTGTGAAAAATAAAAAGTTACTTTATCCAAAACACTAATTCTAAAGGGGAAGATGAAACAACTATGTTATTATTTAAAAGACAAAAACTGATTATGAGTAAAATTCAATATCCAACAGATTTCCATCTCAAAAGAAATTTAAAATTGAGTTTTTGTGTGGAAAACAAAATTAGATATCTATGTCACACAATGCACACAAATAAATAACAAATGGAAAAACTATCTGTACGTCATTGAGATAAAATAAATATTTCAAGAAGGAAAAGACTAATATATTCAACTAAAGGCCTGGTGCACAAAATTCATGCTCAGGTACAGTCCCCAGGCTTGGCCTGAGATAAGGGCCATTTTTCCCAACTGCTGGCAGCTGGCCCTGTCCCCCCGCCACCACCCACTCCTGGTTCCCCATTCACCATCAAGTGATCAGAGCCTGACAGCCGGGGGAAGGGACCGAGAGGTTGTCCATTCCCAGCTGCTTGCCAGCCCCTCCCCCGCCACGGGTTGCCCTCTGTGTGAGGGGCAACTAGCAGGGTGGGGGTCTTGGCCTGGTGCTGCCTGTGTACCCCACTACCTACCCCCAGTTCTTCGTTTGCTATTGGGCGATGGGAGCCTGCCAGCCAGGGGAAGGGACCAAGAGGTGGTCAGTGTACCTCATAGTGACTGGTCAAGTGGTTGTTCTGCCATTAGGGTCAATTTGCATATTACCCTTTTATTATATAGGATTCCTTTATATTCAAGAACAAATAAGAACCTTTTGTTTGAAACAAAAGTTCCATAAATAAATTTTAAAAACACACCGTTGGCTAAGAAAAGATAATTGCAACATAAAAAATTGGCCAATGATCAGTATTCAAATATATAAATATATCTACAAATGAATATGAAAAATTCAAATGATGTAGTAGGAAAATGAGCAAAGGCTATGAATATGCAGTTTACAGAAGCAGAAACCTCAATGGCCACTAAGCATCAGGAAAGATGCTCTGCTTCCCTGGTAATGAGAGAAATGCAGATGAAAACAACAGTGGCAAATCATAGCACATCATCAGTTTGGCAAATACATGGAAGTCTGGCAAAATCAATAGTTGGCAAAGAGTTAAGAAAATGGGACTGGCCAGGCATTGTTGGAGGGAATAAAAGTTGGCACAACCTTGAGTGTGCTTTGCCATATTCAGTAAATTTGGACAGAATAGTGGTTCTGTTTATATAACTTATGAGGTGATCCCCAATAAATCTAGTACCCACCTGTACATACTCTATAACTGAGCTATTCTAATGTATGCTGCATACCCTTGAGAAAATCTGCCACATTAATAAGATGTAATGTATATAAGGAGACATGTATAGGAATGTTTATAGCAGCCCCGTGTAGATGATTGAAAAATTCATATTCAGTGTGCTAGAGGCAGCCAATAGAATATTGCACAGCATTTAAAATTCATGGATTAGAACTATGTGAATCATATGTACCGACCTTGAAAGATAAAGTTTGAATTAAAAAGCATATTGTAAATGCTACATAAAGTATGTCATTATTTATGTAAAATGTAAAAACATAAAGCTGTGTTATATAAATGAGTTATGAGTACATACACACTGTAAATGTATAAAACCTTGGGCAGAAAGGATGCTCATCAATTTGTCAGGCAAGTGGCTACATTTGGGAAAGTAGAAGGAGAAGGGAATCTGTGAGGAATATAAAAACACTTCAATTGTTTCTATAACATTTTATTCCTTTAACAAAAATCTTAATACAGGAAAATGCTAACATTTTATAAATCTGTTAAGGACAAGGCACACTTTTTTAAAAATAACTTTTTAATAAAATGACCTCTTTGGGGTATTGTGGGCCTTTTTGAAATGTTTCATGCTACACGAAGAGGAACAATTCACCAATCATTTGGGAACACGTGTAAAGTCATTAGTAAGAAAAGCATATCATGAGACCCTCTCACCTTTGCAGCTGCCACTCACTGGGCAATTTCTGGCTCACAGAAGACAACTGAAACCAAGAGGTCTCTGAGCTGCCAGACCAAGCTTCATCAACCATTTATTCTCAGCAATGCATGAAACTGTAATAAAACACTCAGAATCGATCTTCAGCCAAGTACCATAGCAATACAATGCTGGTTGTTTTATGGAAACTAAATAATTTGGCTGGTCAGTAGGCTGAGATGGATGGCAGTGCTGGACAGCCTTGTGCTGGATGAACATCTCAGTAAGAAAAGTAGTTTAAGTAGCAGAGTAAAAGTTGAGGCCCAATAGAACACACAGATCCGTGCTAGAAATAGCCTGCCTGGCTATTTTGATTAAAGAATAAAATCCTGTGTGGCTGCTGAAAAAAGAAAAATTACACACACACACACACACACACACACACTTCAGTTGGTGAAAGGTATGAAAATCTCAGGTAGAGAATTTGGTTTAAATTCAGCTGAGAGTGGGCTCTTTCACTGAGTACTAGCAAGCTATACCACATAGTTTGATTCTGAACTTGGCCTGGATACAGGACATGGGGTTACAGAGCAGCTTATCTGAAGAAGTGACACAATCAGGTTTTCTGACCAGAACTACCAGCTTTTGGGCAAAGGCCAGATGCCATTTCCCGCTTGCTTCTTACCCAATGCTGCCATCTTATCGTGGATCCTCAGCCTGGTAGACTTTGGTCAGGAAAAAAAAATACTGTTACCAGATTGAATCCAGTGAAATCTACTTCAGGGAGTAAAACACGCGGACAAAACAAACAAACACATCTCTGTTCTCACTCAAGTGCTGGGAATATGGAAAAGGCCACAGCATCAGCCTTTAGTACTGTAAAAAGGAGTCCAGCATTTCAAATAAGCCGGTTCATCCTGAGTTCACAGGTTTGGTGACGGACGACATGCAGTTGGCATGAAAGAGAAATGAAGGAAGAGGAATACCAGGCAGATCCTAATCCTCTCTCTGCTAGAATACTCACAACTTCTCTGTTGCTCTCATCATTACATTCTCCAGACATGGCTTTTTGTTCATTCTTCGGCCTCCATTCTGGCTACTGTTCAAAGCTAATGACACCACCTTCTATATTTCTCTTGCACAATCATCTCTGCAACAGAAGAATCACATTCAGTGTCCTGGTGGCCAGAGCAACTGGTAGAAGACTCCTGCTCTCTCCGAGTCTCCCTCGCTCTCCTTGTGACTTTTACAATGTTGTCCAAATGTCTGTCAGTCCCTCTAGATGGTTTGTAGATGTCACGGGTGGCAGTCCTTTCTATGGATCTGCCTCTAGGTAATTGTATCTGTTCTCTTGAGTCATATGATTCCTCCTTGTTTCTCTGAGAGACAAGTTGCTCCTACCTTATGACTACTATCTCATACACCACTCTGGTTCACTGATAACAGGGACTATATTCTTATTTATGTTTTGATGACAAACACCCAACTGCCCAGCTCATCATAAATTCTAAGTGCCAAATACATGTTTCTTTCTGAATTGAATGACATTTCCTTCAGTTACTGTAGCTTTTTGGAAATCAGTTTTCACTATCTTTCTTCTCCAACCAGCTCCACTGAGCCCTCACATGGAAATAATTAACCATTGCCTTGGGTGTTAGGAAGGAGCAACAACTTCCAGACCCTGGCTGTTAATTTAAGAAGGTTCATATTAGATACAGAATTAGTGTCATGCTTGATTCAGTCATTCACGTCTTAAGAAATGCCTCAGGCCACTTCTGGATGCTCCAAAAGGCAGCAGGGATTCTAGAGTTGCTCTGAACCCTGGTCATGGCCATCAAAGCCAAGGAGAACGCCCCAAGTACACGATTGCATGCTGGCCACTGTGAGGATGAGCAGAGGAGGAAGTCCACACGCAGCCCTTGAGATGCCTCTACTCAAAGGGCGACACCAGGCACTCAGACACATCTCAAGTTCGAATAAGGTTTTAAACTCCCCAAAAGCTTGACAGCCAACTGATTTATGTTCAGTTACATAATAGGCCCGAGTGTGTAAGTAATGAAAGCCAGTGTCTACAGTGGTCCCTACCTCTTTCCCTACGAGGTTCCCCATCCCTATCCCACCCATCTGCCCTGTCATTTTAGCTATCAGTCATGCTTCTCCTAACACACACACACACACACACTTTCCCCAACTATATGCTTCACTAAAGTGTAAAAATAAAGTTTTTTCTCTTAATTCAGCCAAACTGAGGTAAAAAAAAATTTTTTTTAAAGAAAACTTTAGGGTGAAAAAACCTAAGAGAACAAAACTCCAAACAGAGTCTAGAAAAGATGAGTTTATGAGCATATGCTTCTGAGCCAAATGGAACTCAGTTTACTAAATTTAATAGGTTCAATTGGCCGGACACCACTTTCTTTCCTCACTTGGAGAGGCGGAATCCTTGCAGCCCTGAGCGTATTTGCACATCAGAAGTGAAGCCTCCATAGGACTTGGTGAAGCAGCCAGCTCAGCACCTGTCCCTCCCTTTTTCCTAAGGTGCTGAGGTGTCCCTCGTTTTTGCATGGCTCCAAAACAAACTTAAACAAACAAACCGAAACAAACAAACAAAATAAAACATGTTTTTGTAACTCTATTCACCACCCAACTTCTTGAAAAACAAAGCCAAGCTCACTGCCTTCCTTCCATTTGCCCACCAGTCACTCACTCTTTAGCCCACTGCACTCCGGGTCTGCCTCCAGCTCGCCTCCCAAACCATTCCCTGATGGTCAGCAACCATCTCTGATTGCCAAACCCAATTCCCAGTGCTCTGTGCCTGTACTTTGACCCTGTTGACCAATTCTTCACTCTTGAACCTCCTTCCCTTGGTTTCTATAATCCTTCCAGTTCAACTACCAGAGAGCATTTCTGTTTGTTAGTTTCCAAATTGACTTGCAAGAGCCAATAAGTCATATGAGTTGCTGTCACGTGTCTCTTCCTACCTCTCTGAACATTCTCTCACTGTCTCTGTCTTTCTCTTTTTGGTAGTGACTACTTTTACTTATCCTGAAATATAATTATTCTACCTTCATTTGTATCACTTTCCCTCTAGTTCCTGATGTGCAGCACAGAGAAGTAAGAGAACAATCTCACTGTCTGAATTTAGTTTCCCTCTTGTTAAAGGCCAACTTTACAGTTTCTCCAATGACATAACAGAAGGATGTAACTCCTTACTGCACGAACAAAAACGTCCATGCGTTGGGCTTCTATTAGGAGGGTGTACTGGCTTTTATTTCAGGAGTAAAGAAAGAATTATATTCTACCTCATACCTCATACTTGAACATTGTTATGTTATAAGAACATTTTCTCAAATATATAAAATGATTTATTATATTAATACTAGAGGCCCAGTGCACAAAAATTTGTGCACTCAGGGGGGTCCCTCAGCCCGGCCTGTGCCCTCTCACAGTCTGGGACCCCTCGGGGGATGTGCACTTGCTGACGTAGGTCCGCTCCCCAGGCAATCAGGCCTAAGCTGGCAGTCAGACATCCCTCTGGCAGCCCGGGGGCCCTCAGGGGATGTCCACTTGCCAGTGGGGAGCAGGTCTAAGCTGCAGTAGGACATCCTTAGCACTGCTGACGAGGCAGGAGAGGCTTCCATCACCACTGCTGTACTGGCAACCAACAGCCATCAATGCAGGAGCTGCCCCTGGTGGTCAGTATGTGTCATAGTGACCAGCCATTCCCAGTGTTCTGCTGTTAGGGTCAATTTGCATATTATCCTTTTATTATATAGGATGGAGGCCTGGTGCATGGGTGGGGGCTGGCTAGTCTGCCCTGAAGAGTGTCCCGGATCAGGGTGGGGGTCCCGCTGGGGTTCCTGGTCAGCCTGGGTGAGGGGCTGAGGGCTGTTTTCAGGCTGCCCACATTCTCTTCAGGGAGGGGGTCCTGCTGGGGTGCATGGCCAGCCTGAGTGAGTGGCTGATGGCTGTTTGCAGGTTGGCTAAGCCCCCCAGCAGGAACCCTCACTCATGAGGGTGGGGCCATCCTGGGTGAGGGGCTGATGGCTGTTTGCAGGCTGGCCACAGCCCCCAGTGACCCAAGCTCCTAGTGAGGTTGGCTGGAAGCAGGTATCTGGGATTTATTTATCTTCTATAATTGAAACTTTGTTGCCTTGAGCAGAGGCCACAGCTGGCCAAGGCAGGCGGGAAGCTTAGCTTTCTCCATTGCTGGGGCAACCAAGCCTCCTCTTTGCTCTAGCTCCATGGCTGCCAGCCACCATCTTGGTTGGGTTAATTTGCATATAGTCACTCTGATTGGCTGGTGGGCTGGCTTGAGATGTAGTGGAGTGACACAATTAGCATATTACTCTTTATTAGATTAGATATATTTGAAGATTTTCTTCAAAAATGAAAATTATTGTAATAAGTGACAAACAAAAAGTATGGAACTAAGGATGTGAGGGCGATCTGGCTGTGACATCTATCACCCCACTGATTTTCAGGATAGATTCGACTGATCTGGCTCAATGGACAGTTGTCCCCCTCCTCCCTCACTGATCCACATGAGTCCCTCCAGAAGCTACAAGCTCAGTGGAAGAGGACGACCTTTCCCCAGAGGAGAGGACTGGTCTTCAGTCAACGGTATATGAGTAGCTGAGATCCCCTGGTAGATCCTCCAAACAAGCTCTCAAAAAATATGGAAATAAAAGTCCTCCTGCTACCAGTATTTTCTCACTCGCTATTTCCTGGTTCTCAATGGTAGGTAATAGCATTGGTGTAAGTAGGACTATGCTGTGGTATTCTTACTAAGTAAACACCAAGTTGTCTTTACTCTGGTGGTTCAACCTTTTTTTTTCAAATTCACTGGAAGCATTTGTTATGTAATGCAGGACGTTTTCATAGGCTCATCTCATCTTGATGAGTAAACAACATTGACTCCTGAGGAGTACTGGTAAACAAGAGGTTTTGAAATGTCATTATAAAATGTCGTTCAGTGGTGGTTAGTAGGAGCATAAGGTAAATGTAATGCTTACTTCAACGTCTACCCTGGCTTTAGTGAAATAACACTCCTCCGAGCTGTCACCCATTCTAAGCAGTGCTGAGCTGAAAGAAAGCTCTGCAGGGCTCCTATCTCTGCAACTCCCTCCATAGGTAAATAAGGTCGCAAGCTCGTACTTAGTAAGAATACACAGCATGCCCCTGACGTGGGTCCTCAGGTCTTCACTGAATGGCAGGCACTTGAGTCATCATAAAGTTTATCTGCAAAAGTGTATATCTTTCCAAAGCCTGTTAGTCACTTCTTGCTGGTCTTGCACAATCTGCATGATGTCACTGATGTAACGGGTTTGTGTGGGGTTCTGTGGAACATCCAGATCGCGGTAGACCAGATGATGTCGAGAGAGGAATTAACAGAGGCCTGGGGGCGAAACTGTAAATGACTATTGCTGTCTGTTCCACACGAATGCAAGTAGCTTCTGATCCTCTCTTCTGATACAGAAGAAAAGAACGCAGGTTCCTCAACGACTGGGTACCATGTACCCACAGCTGTATCAGCCTGCTTTTCTCATGGCAGTAGGCGCTTCACCACCCGGCACCTCAGCTGTACAGGATCAGCCAGTTCCTGCTGAGGCCAGATTGGCAAAGTGAACAGGACTCTGATAGGGACCACTATCCTGCATCCTTCAGGTTCTTCATGGACCTCCTCAATTCTGCTGTTTCACCCCATGTCACTGTTTTGTAATTATTCTCTTAACCGGTACGATGTGGGGGAAACATTTCAGAGTTCTCCCCTGGGCCTTCTCCATTATGTTGGCTCTTAGAGGTGGAGGACCACTTTGTATGTGTGAGGAAGGGGCTGGAACTCCAATGTCAAGTATAACAATGCAAGTATAATATTCAGGGCCTGGAGAAATGATCAGTGGGCCCATGGAAGTTGGACTTTAATCGGAATTCCAGAATTACTTTTATTTATCTATTTTTTGTTGTTGTAGATGATGAGTTGCACCCCTATTGGCTGCCCTGCAAATGTCCCTGGGGAAGTCATGCTCTATTTTTCTTCTCTGCAGCTCCTTGCTGGTTGGTGCCTCTCAGAACCCTTTACAACCTCGCCTCACTATGGTCATTTCAACCACTGGGCTCCTCTCAGTTAAGCATTGCCAACTGGCTTTGCTTACTGTCAGGCCCTGCATCCCTATGATATTAATGAGCCTAGCTCTGCGGCCACCTCCTTTACTAGCAACACTGACCTGCCATCATTTTGAGTGGTCCTAGAGAGCATGCTTCTCCCAGGGGATTATTCATGGCCTCAGGGAATGGTGTGTCCTCTGGGATCTCATAGGACACACACCTCTGCTGACTTTTCTGGCCTCGGATAGCATATTTGTTCTGCGACACCCACTTTTCTGGAGCCTCTTCATTCTTCTGTGTTTGCCAGGGCAGTTCAGGCATTTCAACTTTGCTTGGCATTGCCATTGCTTCCCGCACACCTCTAAGAGCCACCCCCACAGAGAGTCTGACCCATCCCCTGAGGCCTTGCCCCACTGAAAAATCCAGTCTTGAAAAACCGATCATAAATCAATAATACATTTCTTGCTTATCCAGTCTTACATTATGGCCCCTCGATCATGCACCTTGAAAATTCAATCCTAGAGCTGCTCCAATAACTCTGACTAACACAACCTCGCTAATTCTTTCTGTGCGTAAATTTTCTCTTCCTTTTCAGATCCGGCACTTCCCAGGCAAGGCCTCGCTAGTTACTGGCCTAACAGCCAGGAGAAGGGGTGGGAACAACTCTTAGGGTGGGAAAGGCAACTCCGCAGCATTATTCTGTAGCGCAGGGCAAATGTTAGCTCTCACTAGGAAGTGTGGTATGTCTGTAAGGATTCTTCAAAGCATCCTCAGGGACATTCGTCCAGATGTCCCCATGCATTCAAGGTGATGTCTGTTAGTGTGAGAGTTTCATTTTGGCTGAGCATTCAAACATCTCTGGAGCTCTGTAACTCTAAAGACCTCCTGTTTACTGATCCACTGTGTCAGAAGTCCTATTGTAGGGGATATGGTCCTCCTTCTTAGCTACCAGTGAGATGTTCTGGTCTTCACACTTAATCTGCAACTTCTTGTCAATGGATCTAAGTTTCTCATTATCACTCTGCAGGGCAACAGTATACTTTAGTAGCAACTCACCAGCTCTGCTGTCTTTGTGAGCATCCTCATCACCTTTAAATTTCTGAATCACTGCACTTGGAAAGGTATATCCCTCCACTGAGGTTTTCCCAGGTCACCTTCCATGAAAGTTTGAAGCAGTTGGGCCATGACAAAGTGCCAGGTCATCTTACTACTCTATTGTTGAAACATTCCTGGAACCATTCGTTAGTTGACGAATCCCAAGAAACAGTTGCCAAGATGGAATTAGTCATACAACTGATTTATTGGGGAAATTGCCTGTGAGGGACAGTGCATAGGTAGCCTCAAGAGGCTGGGAGAGCCATAGACTGGGATATGGTTCTGGCTCCTGTGAAGAGGAAGGGTGAGGAAAAGCTACACTCTACTGCAGTTCTAAGAGGATTTCAGCAAGTCTTTTGGGGAGTTCTGAAAGCCTCAAAGTTGCCTATAGACAAATCTTACAGTTTGCAGCAATAGTCCTGCTTGGTATCCTTGTTGTGCTTAATCATTGGCTGAGAACAGCCTGTGGGAAGGCCATAGTGGATTAAGAAAGCCGTGGTAGGGACTTTTGTGGCCACAGGTATATTGTTTAAAAAATTTCAGTATTATAAACAATTCTGCAATTAACATCCTTATGCTTATCTCCTTTTGTACATATATAAGAATTTATCTAGGATTCATATAAAGAATTGCAGGATTATTGGGTCATAAATTACATGCCTTTTCTATTTTACTAAATCCTTGAATCCTTACCTTCAAATGCCTGTCAAATTTAAGCTCCCAATAGGATTTAACAAAAACTTCCTCGCTTTGTCAGTGCTTAATCTGATCCACTAAGTAATATTTAGCTGATCTGATGATAAACAGGGGACTCTCATTTTTGCTTTTCCTTTGTATTTCTCTGATTACTAATGAAGTTGCATATCTTTTTGTGTGTTTACTAGAGGTCCAACGCATGAAATTCGTGCAAGAGTAGGTTTTCCTCCAGCTGCTGGCACCAGCTTCCCTTGCAGCCCTGGCTTTGTCCAGAAGGTCGTCCAGAAGGATGTCTGGAAGTACATCTGGTCTAATTAGCATATTATACTTTTATTATTATAGATTGATTTTTTAATATTTTTCTTCTGTGAACTGCTTGTTCTTATCTTTTCCCCATTTTTCTTCTAGTAATCTTTTTTTTTCTTTTTAAAATTTGCTCTAGTATATTCTAGATATTGACCCTTTATCTTGTGCACATTAAAAATATCTTTTTCTCCGAAGTAGTCAGACTTTACTTTTGACTTGTGCTTTTGGACCATGTTTAAAAAATCCTTCTTCAGCAGGGGAAAAAAAAGAGATATTTGTACAAATCTTTGTAATACTTTATGTAATAAAAAAAATTTTTAAAAACCCTTCTCCATTCAAAACAGATAGAGATTTATTAAAACAGCCATATTGTCTTCTAATGGCAGAGTTAAAATGATTTTTACATTTAGCGCTTTTGTGCATGTACTCATTTTTGTGTATGTGGATGTATGAAAAATATAACTTTATTCTTTGACTAAAGGCCCAGTGCACGAAATAAGGGTCCTTAGGCCTGGCTGGTGATCAGGGCTGATCAGGGCCTTCCAGCAGCCGGCTGGGGCCTCCCTTCTCTGAATTCGGGCTATTGTCTAGGGCCTTCCTTCATTCCACACTGCCCCGTCATGGTCAGCACATGTCATAGCAACCTATGGAACTCCTGGTCTCCTGGTGGAACTCCCAAGGGAAAAATTTGCATATTAGGCATATCCATATGTGTGTGCATGTGTGTGTGTGTTCAGCATCTTGGTTATCTTTCTGTGTATATGCAAACAAGAATCTGCATATGTGTCGCAATATACATATTATTTAGCACTTCACATTTTTACTCAGGGATTCCAGATGAGGATAGATTAATTCTTCTCATTCTTTTTAAAACACACATACCTTTTCCCTTTTAATCAGATACATCTTTCATGACCTACATATTGGTCACCACCTTCCTAGAATCAATGTTCCTTTGACTTTAATATGACTATAATCCCTTATTAATGTTTTCATGGCTAGTCAATGTTCTAACCTGTGATAAAAGTAGCTTCCAGAAGACCCACTAGTTCTTTAAATGCACGAAAAACTTTTCTTATAGGAAAAGGAGTGAATATTAGTATATTAAAGAGAAAAAAATTAGGGAATAAAATAAAATCTATTCATAATATTATGAACTGACAGTGTTACCTCTTTTAATAATCACAGCACTCCTGTGAAATATTACTATTTCAATTTTGAAGATAAGACACAACCTCCAGAAACATGACCAAAGAATAAGTGTCCGATTCAATGACTTCTTATATGCCCGTTTGACCATGACGCATGTGTAGGTTTAGGACATAACAGCACACCGTATCCTCTGATGACCAATAAGAGGTCTGACCTAAAAATGGAAGTCATGAAAATGGATGAAATCATCAATGGAGTGGCCACCACGGTTGGAGAAAAAAATTGAGTGAGGCATTCTGGGAACCAGTTGATAGCAAAAGAGTGCCATGCACACACTACTTGTGAGCACCATGCGACATACAGAATAGATTTTCTTGGGCAAGGTCTCACAAACCAAAAAGTACCAGAGCACACAGGAGCCCCCAGGCTCTCATTTCCACAAACAAGACTCCAGGAGAAAGACAGCACCTCATAACACTATGTCTGTATAGAAATGGGCAAGAATGTCTAGACTACTATTTAATAATAGAAGCTTCCTTCTTGGGACAGTGACTCTCTTTGAAGTGTTTCCTGGAGCTCAGCAGCTGGATTTCACCAGTGCTCCCACTGAGCTAATTCAGACTCACTCAGCTACTAAAAGAGAAGAAATGAGACTCTAGGACCATGTGATGCCTCTCCTTGCCTGACGAAGAAGCAATATCAAGGAGTTGAATGTAATCAATTATTTCAAATGCTGCTAACATGAAGACTAAAAATAATTGACAATTGGATTCAGCAACTTGATTACCCAGACAAAGCCAGTATTAATGAATTGAAATTAAGAGTAGTTGCAGAAGAGGAAATGGAAATAGCCAGTATAAGAAACTCTTTTAAAGAGTTTTGCTATCAAAAGCAAGGGGAGGAGTGGAATGGGGATGGGTGATAGCCAGTCAGGCAAATGGGATCCAGGACAGTTTTTCTTCTTAGCATAAAAATGACAATATGACCCTGACTGGTTTGGCTCAGTGGATAGGGCATTGGCCTGCGGACCAAAAGGTCCCGGATTTGATTCTGGTCAAGGGCATGCATCTTGCTTGCAGGCATATCCCAGTAGGGGATGTGCAGGAGGCAGCTGATCGATGTTTCTCTCTCATCGATGTTTCTAACTCTTTATCTCTCTCCCTTTCTGTAAAAAAATCAATAAAATATGCATTTTTTAAAAAATGACAATATGGCCCAGCCATGGTGGTTCAGTGGTTTTGCGTCAACCTATGAACCAGGAAGTCATGGTTCAAGTTCCGGTCAAGGCACAAGTCCGGGTTGTGGGCTCAATCCATGATTGTGCAGGAGGCAGCCAATCAATGATTCTCTATCATGATTGATGTTTCTATCTCTCCCCCCTGACTCCCTTCCTTTCTAAAAATCAATAAAATTATATTTTTTTAAATGACAATATGTTTGCCTTTTTACAGACATGATTCAGGAAAGAGCAAAAATGGATAGCAGGCAAGATTTGAGAAGGGAGAGAGCAGTGTGAGGAAGATGACACTGGATTGTATGCACAGAATGGAGTCTGGTTTTAGCAGAAGTGAGTGGGAAAATTGATCCATCAAAGCAGATGTATGTGGACAGCTGCTGGAAAGTAGTAGATGTGACTACCAGTGGTGGTGGCAGAGGTAGTGTTGGTGGAGGTGATGGTGTAGATGGTGGTGGCAGAGGGCTGGTCTGTGGAAGCTCTCTTCTTGTTTACTTCAATTTCCGTATAGAACTAAAAAGCAAGATCACCAGCTAAAAGTGAGGATGGAGAGCTGTTGGAGGTTTGAGGGGAGTTGAAAGGTATGAAATAATAATCCGAAATTATATAACCTTGTATATAATGGTTAAGTCACTCTAAAATGGCTCAGTCTGGGAGGATTGTCGAATGTCAGGAAATTAAACAGCTACAAACTTAAACATTATTTACCTAGAAAAATATGAACATGCCTGAACTCATTGTTGTAATAAAACCTAAATCCTTACAGTTGTCTCCTAAGATTTAACACTAAGACATTGAGCTACAACACGTTTTCTGTGTCTGTCTTTTATTAGGAAACTTGACTTTGGGATTGAGACCTATAAACCAATTTCCTTTGAGATTCTTGACATTTTGCAGTTCGTTACTGCTCAACAAGAGCCATATAGCTGGGTGGCACCTCCAGGGAAGGCTGGCTATGTGTATTTCTGGCAGGACAGGAGGGAAACTCTTGCATAAATGGAGATAGCTCAGATTTGTTTTACAGGCACATTTGCCAAATTTAAATCTGGGTTGTCTCCCCTCATGAGGAAAAGAAAAGAAAATTATATTTTCAGGTCAGTCTTAATGCATCCATAAAAAGAAGGAGCAACTTTTATCTCTTCCTAGAGGACATGAAAGTACCTCTTTCAGCTGCCACTGTGAGGGGAAAATAAGAAAGACTGAACTTCACAGAATTATTTCACTTGCTCATTCTATATATTTTCAGTAAGATGCTAAGTTTGATTTTAAAAGAAATAATAAAAATGCAATGGCAGCTCCATTAGGCAAAAGTTTTGGATTGAACTTGAAGTGGATGATAAAATAGGAATAACAGATGGGGAGAGAAGTTGTAGAAACAGTAATTTTATAAACTAACTCTGGGGCTCTGTATTTTTAGGATTCTCAGTGCTTTGACTAGTTATATTGACTTCACTCCTATTGTTAGTCTGATAATAACAAGTGGGGGATGAACAGGATATTCACCGGTGATCTATTATACCCCAAAATGCCAGGAAACCCTTACAAGTCTTCCTGTTGTATACAACTGTGAGCATAAAAGAATAGAACTGATGGGAACTCTGAGGAGGAAATTATAGGTTTGTTTCTTAGTGCCACCTGGGCTATACAATAATACACTGCTCATGTGGCATCAGTTTGTTAATACAAACACGGAATGGACTATCCTACATAATAAAAGCCTAATATGCAAATTGACCGAACTGCAGAATGACCTGCGCAATGACCAGTCCCTATGATGTGCACAGACCACCAGAGGGCAGATGCTCAATGCAAGAGGTGCCTCCAGCCTGCAGGCCCCAGGCCAGCCAAGGTGGGTGCCAGCGGGCCCTCCCCCTGATCACCCTGCCAGTCGCCCCATAGATCAGCTCTGATCGCCGGCCAGGCTTAGGGACCCTACCCATGCATGAATTTTATGCACCGGGCCTCTAGTATTTCATATGGACATTATCTATTTTCAAGTCCAAGATGAAGTTGAAATGCCAATTCTTTAAAGAAGATGAACAATTTATATTACTATGCACGTGGGAGATGTTCAATTTGGATTATTCACTGATGTTTCAACTATTCTGAAGTAGCCATTTCTAGATCTATATGACCTTTTTCTCAGATATTATAACTTGCTCGTTTTATCAGACCAGAAATTCTAGGCTGAGTCCAGGTGAGGAAATGTACGCCTCAGAGACCTATCACCCAAATACTATTACTTAAGTTAAAATTTATAATAAGAAACAATAACTTAAATTTTGTAAGACGTGTACCTTTTCTAAACCTTTAGGTAAGTTCATTTGCATTTTCATGTAAAGCTTGTAGCTATTCATTCACTTTGGGTTTTGGTTTTGAGATTTGTTGTTTGTGGCTTTCAACTTAAATGTACTCCCCAAAAGGAGCCCAGGGCATCCTTCCTTGAAGCCGTGAACAGCATTTTTCTGTTCTTGCCACATATGCTCTATTTTAAGGTAGAAGGAGGAATAGAAACTTAAGGGCTTGGATACCTGATCACCCTACAGTGCACAGAACTTTTTTCAGATTATGTTTTGGTAGGAGTTTATCAGATTAGCTACAGAGTAAAGGAATGTTAGAGAAGAAAGGAACCCTGGGGGGGGGGGTTGTCTAGGATTCAAGCAAGGCCAACCCAACCTACTTGTTTTATAAATTCTCCTAGAGAATGTAAGAAACTTGTCCAATGTCACATCAACATGTAGCATGATCCCTGTCTTCTATTGTGAAGGACATTTGGGAAGGATGTACCATAAGCATGTAAAGGGACAAACTTGGGGTTAGGCCAATCCATATTAAAATCCCTGTCAAACTCATAGCTAGCTATGTGACCTTGGGCAAGTTACTCAGCCTCTCCAAAATGCTGTAAAACTTTTGTGTCCCAAATGAGATATAACAGGTTGTAACATGAATTACTAGGCAAGATAGTCAATGTAATAGGTAATTGCACATCTACACTAATAAAAGAGAAAGATGCAAATTGAGCATACCTTTGTAACACCCACCAGCCAATTAGGAGTGAGTATGCAAATTAACCCAACAAAGATGGTGGTTAACTTGCATATATAGATGCCAAGTGGTTGGGGTTAGAACGGGATGCTTATGTCATTGCCATGGCCTCTGAGCAGCATGGGAAGGTGAAAAGGCGGCTCCCAGCCAGAGTGAAGGTAGAAAAGCGGATTTGGGAGGACCGAAGGCGGTGCTAGCAGCCAGGGGAAGAAAGGCCCATTCCTGCACAAATCTTCATGCATTGGGCCTTTAGTAGAAAATAATAAAAGAACACCAAAATTATATAAATCTACTATGTGATATTGTAATGCACAGTGAAAATAATCTGCTCTACGTAGCTTAAAGTTAAATTTGAATTGAGTTTTATCAAGAAACTCCAGGCTGTTTAGACTATATTCGTGAATCCCTTTCATTACACAGGTTATACTATTGAACCTTCACTTATAAAACTAAAGGGCCATGAAACCAAGGTGCTCTGAAAGAGTCTGTGGACATGAAAAGGTGGATGACCTCATGCACCCATCTGCAGGGCAAATGACCAAATTATAAATATGCCATATGTGCCTGAAAATTTAAGGAAACTGGCCCTCTTGATTTATCCTTTTTTATTAATTGAACCTGAATCTGGTCATATGAAAATCATATGTGGCAAAAATCTTTAGCGAATAGGTTATCATTTTAAACAGAAACAAATGTAACAAAAATCCTATGTCATACTCTTCTTCTTTAGAATTTAATGGCTATAGTTGTTTGAGTTCTGCACATAAGAACTCTGAACCTGAGCATCAAACACAGTTTTGCAATGTATAGCCAATAAGATGCCAATCCCTAGTTATGGCCAACTGGCATTGAAGTCACTGTTTTTGGCTGATAGGCAAATTGTATTTAGGTCAAAGAGAAAGCCAGGTCCCTGAAGGTTCTCTCATAGCGTTCCAAATAGCAAAAGCTCCATCATTCCGATAAGAGGCCTCTCACTCAAAGCCTCCGGGTAAATAAATAATCGAAAACACATCCAGACAGTAATGACTCTTATTGGAGCAAGATTTTAAGCAGTGCTTACAGTTCTTCAAAAAAAAAAGTGCTTAAAAGTTAAAAGAACTTTTATCTCTATTGCCATTTGGGGTCCACTTAATTCAGATTCTGTATCATTTCAAGATGTCCGAGAAGCAGATGCCAGGATGGAGTGAAATATTTGCAGGGTTTGTTGGAAGAAACACCTGTGAAAGATGTAGGGGAGAGGGATGCAGGTCTGGCACCTGTGTAAGGAGCGGGGTAGGAAGGATGATCTCCTGGAAGTGCCTCAGACTGTGATGCAGGGTGCCTCCTGTAGGCCGGGGGAGCCCCTGAGAAGATTGCCTTTTAGAGGGGTCTGGTGTCAGGCAGAAATGGACCAGCCCTAGTAGCCAGTCGTTGGTTGGGAGCATCCTATAGGGGTGTTGCCTTGGCATGATATTATGGTGAATCCAAACGTGTAGCCACTGGAGGCTGTTTGTCAGCCCCAGCACTTACACAAAGTTCTCTGAAAGGGAGATCTAAGCCATGCATCTCCATGGCAACCACAGATGTCTTCCTAAAATGATATCTATAAGGGTTCTCTAACTGGACTCCTAAGAAAGGTAAGAGGGTTAGTTAAGAATGATTCAAACAAGAAAATTACATGCCATTTACTGTATGTAGTGTGATATACAATGAACTATAGACAATAGCTGTACCTAGGAATTGGTAAAACCTTTGGCCTAGTGGAGTTTAAATGGTTGCTTCTGTTGTGGTAAGTTCAGATTTCCTTCTCGGCTCTTTTATAGCCCAGATTTCTATCATCCTCTTCATCTGAATTTCGTGCAGCTCTAGACTGAATGGCTTTTCCATCAAACAATTGACCATATGAGTAATAATACTACAAAATGTATCAGCACAAAATTCTTATTTCGTGAACAGTGACTCTGTACATGTTTCAATAACTTGATGACTCTTCTTTATTTCACAAAATTTTAAGAAGATTCTTCTTCCTTCTTTGACAATCATTGTCACATGGGAACGATGACTTCTTATATAAGATCCTGCAGAGCTCCGCTGTCTCAGAGCTGCTTCTGTCCTTCTACACAGGGATGGTGGGTTCCTGGCTTTGGGAGGAAAAGGAACTTTAGGGGTTGACTGAGAAGAAACAAAATATAGCCTGTTACATGTTGCTTCTGTGGAATACTGTTGGAGCTCTCACTGCAATGGCCCCGAAGTGTTTCTGTAAATTTCATAACTAAGTGTAAACTCTCCCAGCCTAGACCCCAGACTTTTGGCTAGCCCAGTCCAGCCCAGCCCCTGGTCTAGTATATCTAGAATTTATATTTTTAAAAGAATCGCCTCAAGCTTTCAACTAAAACCTTTAGTTAGGTAAATGCAAACTTTGGTAGAAATATCTGGATGACAAAGCACTTCATATGCAGAGCATTCAAGCAGCATTTGTGTCTTCTTTGGAATCCATTTGGGGAACAATAACTAGAGTTTTTCCTAAGTAAATTCTGTGTTTGGATAAGTTAACAAAGTACAGCCCTGACTGGTTTGGCTCAGTGGATAGAGCGTTGGCCTGCAGACTCAGGGGTCCCAGGTTCAATACCGGTCAAAGGCATGTACCTTGGTTGCAGGTACATCCCCAGTAGGAGGTGTGCAGGAGGCAGCTGATCGATGTTTCTCTTTCATCGATGTTTCTAACTCTCTATCCCTCTCCCTTCCTCTCTGTAAAAAATCAATAAAATACATTTTTTTAAAAATTAACAAAGTACATACAGGTCATCTTCTGAGTTAAATTTTTTACTATGATAACATAATCTAACCTTAACCTAGAATTGTAGCCAAGTTTGACTGCCTGCCACCACAAAACCCTAAATGTCCAGTATGGCTCAGTTGGTTGAGTATCACCCATGCACCAAGAGGTCACTGATTCAATTCCCAGGCAGGGTACATGCCCAGATTATGGGCTCAACCCCCAGTAGGGGAATGTGAGATGCAGCCAATCAATGTGTATCTCTCTCTCGTTGATGTTTCTCTCTCCCTCTCCCTTCCTCTCTCTCTAAAATCAATAAAAACATGTTTTAAAAAACAAACAAACAAAAACCCAAACTCATGAGATAGATGCTGGTGAAAAAGGAAAAAGGCTTATTCAAGTGCTGGTCACCTGAGGAGATCAGGTACTCTTGTCACAAAGCCTATCTTAACATCTCAGTGTAGGCAGAGGTTTTTATAAGGAGGGGGAGGGAAAGCAAAAAAAAAAAAAGTGATCAAGAGGATGGGGCTGAAAAGTTCTCTATGTGCAGACTAACACAGTGCATTCTGATAAGGATCTCAAAATTGGTCAAGTGATGGTCTGGTGTGTATCATTCTGGTCTCTGTCATCTTGGTTCTATGTCATTTTGGTTGTCTGTTTGATGGTCAGCAAATCTCCTAGAGCTGGGATGACGAGAAGTCAGAGTCGACACCTTCTAAAGATGTAGTTCCTAGGATTCTTCAACAAACATGCTGTTTACCTACAAGCTACATATGAATCAGAATCAGTATTTACAGAAACAACATCAAAAGAATAGTGGGGCGAGTTATAATTTCTCACTTTTACATCTTGTCCAAGAATTCTGACAACTCATCCATGGGAGGGAAGGCATGACTTCACCCAAACTTATGATATAATACTCTGTGAAGCACAGAAATGGGTGCCATCACTCAGAAATATAAAATAAAATAAATTGATCTATAGTGAGAGTTGGAATAGTGACTAGCTTCATTACACTTTAAACTCATTTCTCAAAGTATACAGATCAGTTGGGTTTATATGAACAAAAGGGAGGCCTTGTGGGGATTATACTAGTAACTTGTGACTCCTTTTTGCTTGAATACAATTAGGACATCTCAAGAAAAGTTGGGTTAATAATGATGTAAACATTTAATGTAAACAATTCTTATTGAAAGAAAAGCTTTCTAATCTGTTGCTTTGTGTTGTTCATGGAAGATAGCTTTCAGCCTTAGTCTGCTTTCAAGGGTCTATCCCAGAATGTAAACTATACATTGGCTCTACTACCTGTTTCTTAAACTGAAGCAGATGTATTACTTTCATCTTTATAAAATCACTAGAGGCCCGGTGCACAAAAATTTGTGCACTAGGGTCAGGCGGGGGGGGGGGGGGGCAGGTCCCTCAGCCTGGCCTGTGCCCTCTCACAGTCTGGGACCCCTTGGAAGATGTCCATTTGCTGGCTTAGGCCTGCTCCTCAGGGGACCAGGCCTAAGCTGGCAGTCAGTCATCCCTCTGGCAGCTCGGGAGCCCTCGGGGGATGTCCACTTGCCAACGGGGAGTAGGCCTAAGCTTCAGTCGGACATCCTTAGTGC
>PVJC01018554.1:0-31153 GCA_004026665.1 Murina feae | reverse complement strand
TAACTTGGGGCTGGGCAGCAGGTCCAACTGATTGTTAAGCAACACGACCCCCCCGCCCCCCAGCTTATAGAAGTTGTGGGGGCCCCATACATAACCCGTGAAAAACACAAAAGGGCACAAAGGAAGTTAAATAACAAATTCCTCCGTAATCCCTCCAGTCAATTTCCCCTGGCAACACACACACACACACACACACACAAATATTTACCCCAAACAGCCAACTTTGCATAATCTTCTTAGTTCTCTTATGTGGCAATATGTTGTGAGCATACACCTATAACTATAGGTGCGCTAACCCATGGTATTTTTTTTTTTTCAAATGGAAAAATTTCAAACAACCCGAAACAGGAAAAAAACAAATGGTCTGCTATCCTCACAATCCTCAGGCTAATTGTGACCCCTTTCAGTATTTCCAGGCTTTCTTCCTGTGCACAGAGGCACTAGAATGCCATCCCTATGGAGTGTTAGCTTGCTTTCTCCACCCCACTCCCTCAGCATCGGGAGGCTGCCGGGCATGTATGAGGTGATCAGTAAATATGGTTGAATAGATGAAAAAATAAAAGATGCATATTTCATAAGGTGCCTGCAGTAGAGTGCAACCTGCCCAAGTCCCCGTCTCCCTCCCCTCAAAGCATGGAAAGCCCTCATGAATACATGACATGCATCTTTGACTTTCCAGGGAGGAGACTGGCATTAACCTTTGAGAAACACCATCCCGTGATTCTGGGTGTGAGCGCTTGGCGGGCAGGAAATAAGAACACTATCTGTGCACAGTTCTCGGGGAGGCTCTGAAACTAGAATGCCGAGGCCGCAGACGGGGTAAGGATTCTAAGAGAACCGACTGCAAACTGTGCGTGTTGGCGGGACGTGCCCTGCAGAGTTGGGAGAAAGATCTGTCTCCAAACCGGGAATCAGGTTGCTCGGACCCTGAATGTGCTTGTTTGCTCTTGAGAGATGGGATGTGTCTTCTCACCCAAGCATCTGCTCCCTGGAGTTGGGAATTGAGGGCCAGAGCTGGTGGTATTAGGAGGTGGAGTCTTTGGGAGGTGGTTAGGTCTGAGGGGTGGGGCCCTCATGAGTGGGATTAGTGCCCTTATAACAGGGACCACAGGGAGCTCCCTTGCACCTTTCTGCCTGATCCAATCAGACTGAGTTCTAGGACTCCTGAGAGAGAGAGAGAGAGAGAGAGAGAGAGAGAGAGAGAGAGAGAGAGAGAGAACACTATGCAGAGGAATTGTTTTCCTGCTGAATCTCTAGTTCTCTAGTTGCTGGATGTGAGCAAGAACCTGTGAGGGTGAAGGAGACACCTGATAGTGAAGCTAACACAGAGATAAAGGATAATAGAAACAAACCAAATCTTGACACTATCTTGGGACACCTGGTCAGGCCACACTTGAACTTCCAAGTTATGTCAGTCAGTGAATTGCCCTTTAGGCTGAGTCACTTTGATTGGGTTTCTGACCCTTGCAAAGTCTTGCATCACATAGCAAAAGAGGAGAAACTGTTTTGGTGGGTGGAGGGGAGGGCAGGGCTCTGGTGCCATTGCTTATCCCAGAAGGTCAATGACCTGCAGCCCAGACAACTCGGCAACCCGGGAGCTCAGAGTCCCAGTACACGCAGACCCTCTGCTGTCTCAGGCAAAAGACTTGGTCCATTCCCCTTGTCTTTCAGTCTGCAACCTTGGCTGATGTCTCCAAGGGGAAGAGAGGGCGATGAGCGACTCCCATTGGGAAAAAGGCAGAAACAGTGAGAGTGGAGGGACAGTCCGTAGCACCAGAAGGAAGGTGGTGGATCCATCCATCACCGGGTCCTGGGGAGATGGGTAGAGGCCCAGTGGTGGCTGGGATGGGGAGGCATTTGAAACGGATGGGGAACACTGAAGGAAAGTCTGGGGTGCACTGAACCCTGGATATTGGGGCTCAGTCTCCACAAAGATTCCTGTGGCCAAACTTAAACGATTCTGTGGAGTAGCGCGGTAGCCCTCAGGTGGGGTCATGGATTACTGAAGGCCAGAGGCCTATTCTTTGCTTCTACTGGGACCTTGGAGAGGGGGGAGGAACACCTCCAAATATGGGGATTGAACTTCTCCCCAACTCCCTAGGATGGGGGCTCGGATGAGCCCGGTATTCACTGCGTTTTTGATTCTGCGGGCTGGGTCTTTAAACAGGGCTGTCATGGACTGAATGCTCATCGGTGCCAGGCGCTGTGCTGAACATCCTAACTTATGGTACTGTCTTTGCCCTTAAAGCGACCCCATGACGTGAGACATTCTTCTATTTTATCTACAAGGAAGTGGCATCTCAGAGAGGTTAGGCCACTCGCTGTCTTAGCCACTTGGGTCTTATCATTTCGGGCTCTATGCGCTGGACCTCCAACCCCCCAAATCGGCAGCTCTTTGCCCGAGGGCTCTCGCTGACCACCAGGGCCCCCATGCCCAGCAGACCAGACGTGCCAGGGAGTGAATGCCTTTGGGAGAAGCCCCCAAACAATGGCTGGTAGGAGTTGGTGTTCTTGATGAGCCACCGCCATTAGCCAGTTCAGCACCTGCTCCCAGGGGTCCCCGGCAGCATCCAGCCCCCGTGGTAGCTTCGTTGGTTCGTATCCTGCGTGGGTTCCTCTTTCCCCCCAGTTCCTCCTGATCCTTTTGAAGCAGCTACCTGACCTGGCCGGTGTGACTCCATGTTTGAGCATCCGTCTATGAACCACCTGGTCATGGTTTGATTCCCAGTCAGGGCACATGCCTGGGGTGCTGGGCTCCATCCCCAGTGGGGGGCTTGCAGGAGGCAGCCCACCAATGATTCTCCTCATTGATGTTTCTCTCTCTCTCTCTCTCTCCCCCTTCCTCTCTGAAATCAATAAAAAAAAAAATCAGCTATGTGCACTAGAACCCTTGTCTCAGAGTACATCTCAAGGGATCTCCCACTTGCCCTTGACAAGCAGTGAATGGAGCGGGTGGGATTTGAACCCTGGTCTGCCTCTCTCTGATGCCTGTGCACTTAGCTGCCGCCCCTAGAGCTTTCTGTTAAGCTCAACACACCAACATTCTGGGTGTGTCTGCAAGGCCATCGTGGTGTCCACGTTCCCTGCCGCTGGACAAGCCTGCAGCTGTGATCCCCCTGGATCTGTGCACAGACGGTGGGCAGGTTCGGCAGAGCCCAGCCTCCTTCATGATGAAGCGGCGGGGAGAGCGGCTTCCGTAGGTCAGTCCCCGGCTGGAGTTGCGTCCTTTGGGCGGAGGAAGAGGGCGAGTGTTGCTGTGAGGAGCGGGATGATGCTCTCGCTAGTTAGCATGCCGCCCGAGTACAGTGTCTCCAAGCTGGCCATCTCTCAGCCGGGCGATAAAGTAATTTAACGAGGGCTGTCTTCCAGGCTGGAGCTCCCGGAGATTGCTCCCCATTTATCACGGAGGAAAAATCTGGATCCGCGGCCCTGTGGCTGCCAACCTCCTCCCGGCTGCACGCCATTGATCTTTGAATGGTGAAGTGTTGCCGTGGGTAATGGAGTCAGAGCCCACTCGCTCCAGTGGCCAGGAAGGCGCTCCTCAACCCAGTCCTCGGCCTGATGCGAATCCCCGGGCTCCCCGCCTGCCTAGTCCTCGCAACAGAGTGGGAGCTGATGGACCCGGGAAGAGCCTGCCGCCTGCAGAAGCCTGCTCTGCTGCTTTGCCAAGATGTCGCTCCACAGAGAAGGGATGGGGAGTAAGAGAAGTGGGTTTGTGAGTACCATTGCAAAAGGGTGGGAAGCGTATGTGGGCCTGTAAGCGTTTTCTATACGGACCCTGAGAGTAAATATTTTCGGCTTCGCAGGCTGTGTGGTCTCTGTGGCAACTGCTCAGTCCTGCTGCTCTAACATGAAAGCAGCCTCAGATACGACATAGGTCAAAGAGTGTGGCTGTGTTCCAATAAAACTTTATTTATTAAAAAACAGGGCTGGATTTGGCAGGCCGGCAGACGCTGGCCGACAGCATCCAATTTTTCCTTCCTGACAATACCCCGTTTTTATCCCACCTTTCTTGTGCTCCTGGGAGACGGACTCCACTCCCCAACCATCGGGGGAGGGGTTTTGATTGGCTTAAGCCAATCGGCCAATCAGGGTGGGCGCGTGACCTAAGTCGGTCCAATCAGAGGGACTGTCAGGACCCTTGCTTACTGTTGGGAGGAGGATGCTCTTCTCTAGTGGAGCATGTGGGTTTCAAGCAGGAGGACTGGAACTTCTGCAGCTATTTTGCTTCCACGAGGAAAGGCTTTTTTGTGGATGAAATAAACCGCAGGGAGGGAGTAAGGACCAAGAGAATTAGCAATGAAGGCTGGGCCCTGAGACTTGCCAGCTATTTGTTACTTTCTTAAAATGCCAGTTTTACCCAAGTTTTTACGTATTTGTAGCTGCAAGGCTCTTCAGAGACGCGCATGTGGCTAAACATGGTACGTTACAGATGCCATGTAACTTAGTAATCACAACCACTCTGTTCAGAAGGCCTTGCGATCCCTACTTCAGAGAAACTAAGACATAACAAGATTAAGTGGCTTGGCTAACATCACACGATACAGACAGTCATGCATGACACAGAAACTATCCTTTTTATGACCAGTCTCAGAAGGCACACACCATCATTCATTTATTAAAAGCAAGGGCTGAAGTCCAGCCCACACGATATTTAAACCCCCACCAAGTCTGACTCTTGGGTCAGGTTTTCCCTCACTTTCATCCGCTGTGATCGGAGGTCATGTTCTAACATGGCTGTTCCCTCCACAATCTTTTGGAAATGAGTGGAAAATTGTCTAGAAAGGGGAGATGTACAACAACCAGGAAGAAAGTGTTCCTTTCCTCCAGCTCCCGAGAGAAAAATCCCAGGGAAGGATTCTGATTGGCTCAGCTTTCATCATGTGCCCTTCTCAAGAGCCATCAAGCCCAGTGGTCAGGGGGCGGGGTCTGGTGCTAGAATAAGGGAATGGGGAAAGGGACTGCAAAGGGGCCATGCACAAAAATTATCTACTTGTGGTAAGTATTATAAAGCAGAAAAAGGAGGGGGGCGAGGATCTTCAAGGATATACTAGTATAATAAACTCCCAGAGGAGGAGACAACAAAACAGAGACTCGAAGGATGAGTAGGACTCAGTAAGTCAAAGTGTGGGAAGAGCAGCTTTCCAAGCGAGGGGAACAGCCAGGGCAAAGACTCTGAGGCAGAAAAGAGCTCTCTGAGAAACAGAAGGCCGGTGTGGCTGCAGTGCAGCGAGCAAGGTTGTGGGGGAGGGGACATGGAACAACACAAAGCAGGAAAGATGGACAGGGGCCAGACCTGCTCTTACTTTATGAAGTGTAAAGAATTTGTAGCTCAAAATCAATGGGAAGCTATGGAAGAATTTAAAAATATGCGGGCAACATAATCAGATACGTGGTGTAGAAAGATCCCTTGGGCTGGCGTGGGGTAGAGCTGGGGATGGAGATGGGAAGAGGTGGGCGGAGTCCACAGGTGGTTAGGAAGGAGAGGGAAGAGGGAGATTTGGCTGTGGACTGGGTGCAGAGGGAGGCAGAGGCACTGTTGAGCTCCAGGATGAAGGGATGCGTGGGGACAGGAAGGGAAGCACAGTGAGAGAGGGGTCCAGAGGGGTGTGAAGGTGATCCATTTAGGTCTGTGCAGGTTGTGTGTGTGTGTGTGTGTGTGTGTGTGTGTTTCCCCCCTCTGAAAGTCAAGAGAAGTCTTAACAAGCACCTATGAAACTTCCAAACATTAGCGCTGGCACCAACTGACAGATTAGTCCTCTCCCTGCAGGGCGAGCACTTTACAACCTCCTAAAGCCGATTTTATGACCGCAATCAGGAGGCAAATGGGGGGCAAAAGGAAAACACCCCACTGTATTGTGGACACTCAATTGTGTTCAACTCTGCGGCCCTAGAGAGAATCATCAGGCAAGAGGAAGTGTGTAGGGAGATGGCGGGAAAGGGCCTGCTCTATTCCCATCCTTCAAAGATTCTAGGACAGCAGGCCCTGGACTCAATGCAATTGACAGCACTGTGGAGAACCTGCCTTACAGGGGGCTTCACGTTGTACGTTGGAATTCTGCCTTTCTCTCAGGCCGCCCTAGAGGAGACACAGAAAGCCTCTATCTGGTTCAGATGGAGAGACTTTATGTATGAATAGAGGCAAAGACCCTATCCTATCTAATAAAGAGGAAATGTGCTAATTAAGCCTCACACTATCTCAAAGATGGCAGCACCCACAGACAATAAGGAGGGAATATGCTAATTGAGTACCCCACTCTCAAAGATGGCGGTGCCCACAGCCACAAGATGGCCAGCAGTGGAGGGCAGTTGTGGGGGGGACAAGGCCAGCAAGGGAGGGCAGTTGGGGCAACTGGGCCGGCAGGGGAGCAGTTAGGTGTCCATCAGGCTGGCAGGGGAGTGGTTAGGGGTCATCAGGCTGGCAGGCAGAAGCAGTTAGGGACAATCAGGCAGGCAGGAAGACAAGTGGTTGGGAACCAGCAGTTCCGGATGGTGAGAAGGATGTCTGACTGCTGGTTATCCCCCGAGAGGTCCCAGATTGGAGAGGGTGCAGGCTGAGCTGAGGGACACTCCCTGCCAGTGCACAAAATTTGTGCACCAGGCCTCTAGTAAATAATAATCGGGCTAAGTCATCAAAACAAAATGAAACCCACATGCTAAGTAGACACTCCACCAGCTCCGCCGAGTGATTAGAATGGAATAGAAATCTATTTTCTTCTCTCTCCCCCACCCCACCCAGCCTTTTTCCAGTGTTTTTTTTTGTGTGTGTGTGTGTATGTGTGTGTGTTATCCCCCCTCTGAAAGTCAAGAGAAGTCTTCACAAGCACCTCAGTGAATGATACAGAGTTCTCTTGGAGTTTTCAATTTGGCTGTATTGATTTATAAGGTCGTTTCAATTACTGGATTCTTCTTGGTGGCCGTGTGTAGGGCTGCGGTACGTGAGAATCATACTCTATTGATCCCTGGTACTTAGACGGGGGCCACGCATATGTCTGCCTTAGATTGATGAAGTTGCAAATAATGAAGCTCCCCACGCAACATTTATTAAATGAAAATCTAGAATTAACACAAGAACTTGTCTTATATGAGCAAAGAAGGAGGGGGGCTGGAGAAAAACAATAGGGACTCCTGTAGTTATTGTGAACATAATATATGAAGCAATTTGAATGCAGGGGAAGGCAATTTGGAATCTTATTAAATTTTCTTCTCTCCTTTTATTGTGTGAGCATGGTTGGGTGGCTTCCGGGGAGTCATCGATCAAAATGCAGGTATGTAGGGAGGCAGGGACTGGAAACGAGATCAGTTCCCAAGTTCTTGCTCTCGTTAAGATGGGATTGCTTTCCAGTGCCCGATATCTGGCCTCATCAGGAACACAATACATATGAATGACAGATGATGAATGAATGAATGAATGAATGAATGAATGAAGATTGGGAGAGACCATTTAGCATTGGCTATGGTTGCCAAAGAGGCTGTCAGATTCTGTTTCCATTTCATTTCATTCATTCATTCATTCATTTCCTCACTCAACACACATGTATTGAGAATTGATCATGTGCACGGTACTCTGTTAATCACTCCTAGTATCCTGGGGCTGTCCTACAAATTACTACAAACTAGGTGACTTAAAACAATAGCAATTTATTTTCTTACAGGCTGGAGGCTAGAAGTCCAAAATCAAGGTACTGCCAGGGTGTTGCCCCTCCCCCCACCCCCTCCAAAGGCTCTGAGGAAGCATCTGTCCTTTTCTCTTCCAGCTTCCCAGGTAACAGTCCCTTGCTTTGTGGCAGCATCCCTCTTGTCTTTGTCTCTGTCTTCACAGCACCATCTGTCCTGTGTGCCTGTGTCTGTAGATCTCCCTCTCTCTCTCTCTTCTTATAAAGACACTAGAGGCCAGGTGCACAAATTCGTGCACAGGTGAGGTCCAGCCAGCCCACTCTGATGGGGGCCTATCAGGGCAGGGCCAGCAGGGGGAAGGGGACACAGGTGGTTGAATGGCTGGCTCCACTCCTGATCAGGGTGGGGGGATGCCAATTGGGAGCAGGGCCAGCCAAGGGGTGGGGCCACAGGCAGTTGATTAGCTGACTCTGCCCCCAATCAGAGTGCGGGGGGCCTATCGGGGGTAGGGCCAACTGGGGGAGGGGCGGCAGAAGGTTGGGAGTGGCTGGTTGGGGCCCTGTTTGGGGCCCTGTTTGGGCCGGTTGTCCGCCACAGTGCACATCATAGCCACCAGTCATTCTGGTTGTTCCAGTCACTTGCCTTTTATATATATATATATATATATTGGCCACTGGATTTGGGGCCCACTCCAATCTAGTATCACCTCATCTTAACCTGGTAACATCTGCTGCCAAGACCTAACTTCCAAATAAGGTCACATTTGTAGGCTCTAGGTGGACACGTTTGGGGCTAAGAGCTACATGGGGGGAGGGGGGAAGAGAAATGAGCAATTCTGCATGTAAACACGAATGCGCAAATGCCTCCCAGTCTATAGCAGGGGGAGCTGATGACCCGATGTGTCCCCTGGAGTTCCTCCTGCACCTCTCCGCAACATGGGGATGATGCTCATTTTTAGAGGTGAGGATGCAGAGGTTCGGGAAAGCACAGTCTCAGAGCTGGTAGACAGCACAGCCAAGTCTCACAGGTTTCTCTTACATGCTTATGAGACACGGGGAGTGAGCCAACACAGGTGAGCATAAAGAAGAGAAAAATGATGATCCACCCATTTGTAAGTGAACACTGGTAAGTGTGGGTGTGTACTCCTGGAATTGAAAGCGGGCATTTTCTGTTTTTGTCTGCTGAGCGTCCCTGTTCCTGTCTTAGGAGCTGGCCATCTTCCCATGCATGGTGCTCCATGGCGGGCACCTGGAAGCCATCCATGCCTTGGCATCATGCCCAGTCCTGGCTGTGGTTGATTAAGTCAGACATGGGCACCTGAACCCCACTAAGTCAGTCCATGCCTGGACTGGGGATTTGGAATGCAGACCAAGAGGCATGAGCCTCCATCTTGCTGGTCGCTGCAGTGGAGCAGGTGAGAGTCCAGCAAGGGCACCGCTCCACTGTGTTGTAGTCTCGGAAGCTGAAGAGAGTGGTTGGCAGGGAGAGAGCAGGAGGAAGCCAATTGGAAGAGAACTCAGAGATGATTTCCATCATCCAGCCACACGTTGCCCTGGAGTTTTCTGAGTATCCTTAGGAATTCCATCCTCCCTTTTCCAAGACAATGAGGTCAAAAGGGTTTCTGTCACTTGCAACCAAGAATACTGTGGCAAGTGGCAGAAAAACAAACAAGCCCTTAAAATAGCCAATAAACCTCTCCATGAGTCTTAACTAATAAATCATCCCAACGTCTTTCAACCTACGACATTCACTTGAAATACTGTGAGCATCTTTCTGTTTTGATAAATACACACAGGGCATGATGTTATCCATTGCACTGTAGAACGCTGATTCTCACCGGTGATTTCTGCCGTCTGATGCCCCCCATCTTTCTGCTGTTGCCCTGGCAACCATCCTTTCTGGCCTGGTTGCCAAGGACAGTTGTGTTTGTCTTCCTTTTCCACTCCTTTGTTTGAGACGATGCATTTTTCTCCCTCAGGTAGGACTTGGGTTTCCAGAGAGGATTGTCTTCGTTCTCCCTCCTCACCTGCTCCTTCCCGAGGCCCCCGAGGATGGGCTGGCAACACCAAAAGCTTGGCCAGGGGATTAGGGTGGCAGCTGGCCTCTCTCTCTGGTGACGCTGGGTACTGATCAGGGAATCCTCGGCTTCAAAGGGACCTGAGTAATTGCCTGGCACAAGCTAAGCACAGACTCTTTTGAATGTCATGTTCCTGCTGGCCTTGTGGTTCAGGACACACTTTGGACTTGGACTAACCTGTAAAGGTTAACATGCTTGTCAAAGGTCATCCATCGGGTGTTATGCGGGCTGAGATTTCCATCTGGGCTTGTCAGACACCAAAGTCTGAGCTCCTGGCCCAGAGAAGGTGACTGCCTCGCAAGATGACCCAGCATGCAGGGGTGCGGCCAGAGGCTTCCTCCACTTCTACCTTCTCTGCCCCTCCGCATCCCACCCCCTCCAGCAGACTGAGGCCCATGGCCCTGTGCCTGGAACCCGTTCAAAGCCCCAGGGAAGGACAGAGTGCAGGAGTGGGATGGGGGGTTTCGGCTGTTCCTTTCATGGCCCCACCATGGTTGAGTGACTTTCTAGATTGGATCCAACTCCCAGGCAGAGCTCTAACATGTCAGGAGTTTAGCAGGATCACGCCAAGTGGGCCAAGTGTGGTGGGAATGGAAGGGGTGATGCTTTGCCAGTGGTGTCCAATGACCAGTTGTCGGAACATGCCAGCTCGAGAAGCTGGTGTCAGCCATGGCTCCAGGTCTGGGCCAGATAGCAGGGCGGAGCGAGGCGGGGGCACTCATTCCTCCGGAGTGTCTGTGGTTGCCCCAAAAGGGGGCCGCATGCCTCTCCATCTCACTGGGCATCAAAAATAAATAGAAAAAAAAGTGTACCTGGAACAGAATCATGCGGTGGGCACGAGAGGCAGACGAGGGTGTGGGTTAAAGCAGATCTGTGGAGGCAGAGCTCAGTGGGCCTCCCTGGGTGACCTGGAGCTTGCATGCTTTGACTCAGTTTCCTTTTTTTGAGGCCCTCATGAAGCGCTAGGTGCAATAAGTGCATTTCCTTTTTAAAAACATGCCCTCAGCTTTATGAGGTATAACTGACATACAGTTAACTGCCCACAGGTAAAGTGTATGATTTCTTGGATTTATACACATTCGCGTCGAGAAAACCATTGCCACAACCAAGACACTGAGCACATCCATCACCCCCAAAGGGTCCCAGGTTCCTTCATCATCTCCTACCCTCCCTGCCCCAGTTCTTGCCAAGGAACCTCTGGTTTGCTGGTTGCCATTATTGATTAATTTGCATTTTCTAGAATTCCACGTACATGGAATTCTGTTTGCCTCTTGCACCCCGCATAATTGTTTTGAGATTCATTCATGCTGTTGAGCATACTAATGCCAGCTCTGAGCCCTTCATGAGTCTTGTTTTTGTGAGGCTCAAATAAGGTAAGTGGGTGGGTGAAATCACGTTTGAAATAATACAGCCACGTGGTTGTCATACTGCATGATTCTTAAGCTACCTTCTGCCTAAAGTATTTGTCCCCCCCCCCCCCCCCCCCATTGCTTCACCTGGGAAATCCATTTTCATCAACTCGTCCACCCTCCCAACCCTGCAGTTCATCCCCACTGCTGCGCAGGTGGGTGGTGGATGGCTCCCAGCTACCCTAGCTCTGCCCAGTGAATCGCCTTTGTTGGTTGAGGGCTGCCTCCTCCAGGTCACCCCTCCCACAAGGAAGCAGGCTGCCAATGACGGACAGATCAGGGCGGGACAAAGGCTGAGTTCCAACTCATGCTCTGGGGCTCCAACGCTAAGTGCCCGGTAGGGTGTCACCCTTGAGTTGACCAGCCACATCCCTTGGAGACAAAGGGATCATATCAGCCCCTTCCCTGCACCATGGACATCTTGATTGGGACTGAAATGTATTCCAGGTAGGTGTTTGCCTTCCTGGCTCTCAGGGCTAAAGCCAGCACCACGACTTAAGGCCTCATACACATGTACCATCACGTGATCCTACACAAAACAACTTTGGGCAAAACGATGTAGCCGTGGGCGCACGGCAAGGGGACCCTCAGGCCCTACTGTACCCTTCACTCTCTGGAAGTGGCTGAAGGCCCACTGAGACGCTAGCCGGGAGATGGCATCCCGTGAGGCTGGCCTTCTATCTGTAAGGAAGCAGGATATTCCTTAAACCAGCGGCCATTATAGGTAGCTGGGTCACAGGGCCTGGGAACCAGGAGTTGAAAAGTAGACATCGCCCCACTCTCCGGACCTCTCAGTGACCTACTTGGAGGATTTCTGTGGTGTCCCCAGGCACCCTGTTTCCAAAGGGGGTGGTGCTTCCATCAGGGGACACGATAGGAGTGTCTACACGTGCAACTGTGGCTGGCACCTTGGCATTGTGGGTAGACCAGAAGGCACCGTCCTGGCAGAGGCAATGGGCCCTGAGTATCAGGAGCTGCCGGGCAGCAGCCTCACAGCGTCGGGGAGACAGGCTCTCGGTGCTCAGGTGAGTCGCCTCCGGTATCTCTTGGTGCCCCCCACACCTAATTATCCCTGAACCGGGGTGATGGTCTGACCTAGCATCCCATGTCTATGCATTAGTTGGGGTCTATCTACAACGTGTCATCTGTTGTCTGGCTCCCTGAGATGCAGTTCTTTTAGGAGAGATGAGAGGGATGCCTCTTTTTCCCTTTATTTTCCATTTTGCACAGGAAAGAGTTGGTTCACCAGCACCCTCCCTCCATGACCAGTGAGCTTCATTTGAATCATTATGAAGTCGAGGGCATACGTGCATCCGATGTCAAACCCAGCTCTATATCTGGTTGTAGAACAAGGGAACAAACCTACATTTCCTCTCACCGAGAACCCAGCTATTCTGTCCCCAAGACTCCTTCATTGAAAATCTTTTGCCCACTAAATCCAGTGCAGAAAGCAAAAATTAATTAGTTGCTCTAATTTTAATCAACGAAAGACATAAGCAGGAGTCGTATAAGGTTATGGTCGGCAGGCAAGTCCCAATGTGACTGTACTGGGTAGCCAGCCTTCCAGACAAAACGAAAGGCTCATTAGTCAATGTGCTCTTATCTCGTGCCATTAGCCCCTTATAGTGAAAGTGCCTTCAATACTCTTGCTCCTATTTTTTTTTTTTTTGGCTCCAAAAAATCCCTTCTTCAAAACCATCTACTTAATAATGCCAGCCAACATTACTGAGTTCTTGCTAGGGAAGAGACAGTGTTCTAAGTACTTCAATATATTGATCCATTTAATTTTCACAATCACCCTAAGAGATGGCATTGTTTTTGTTTTTTTTATCTCCCTTAGTGGATGAAGAAATTGAGTCTCAGAGAGGTTAAGTGACTAGCCTGAGGTCACACAGCTGATAAGGGATGGAGCTGGGACTGGCAACCCTGGGCCCATTCTCCCACGTGGCAAGTAGTAGCTGCCCCCTCGAGACTGGGCGTGTGCCCTGCGTTTCTCCGCAGTGTGCGCCTGGCCCTCCTCATTCATTGACATTGCTTGCCTGTCCCCTGCAGGAGTGTGCGTCTAAGATCTCCGATATGCCTCGCCAGCCCTTCACAAGTCTTGCGATTCGAGGGAGCTTTAATTGGGTTGGGAGTTGTTGTATTTGTCCTGGCTCCCACGCTGGGCTGGATTTATCCACGCAGAATCCCGGTGCCAAATTTAGCAGAGTAACTTGTTTCCCAAATGTAGGCCAAAGCCTCTAATTTGAGCTGTAACTTGGTAACCGTGCGTGTAGTTACCCAGCGAGGTGATGGGTGACGGACGCGCTCAAGATGGAATCGGGAGGCACTGGGCTCCATGATTCCCTCCTGTTTCTTTCTCCTGCCACAAGAAACGATTTTCTTCCTTGTGGACTGTCTTGGTGGATTCGGCTCATTTTTTTGGCTACTGGAGACACCATCAAAGGTGTGGCTTAAAGACCAGACAGCTGCCAAGAGACTATGAAATGGGTCCTGCCCACACAGCGTCTGCTGTGCGCCTTCGGGTTACTTTGTAAGCCTCTCTGGGCCTGTTTTCTTAGAAACATCCGAAGCCTGGATGAGCTGACGATGCCATGAGATGACAATCCATGTGTAAGAATCACAGCAGCACGAGAGGAGCACCGTGAGTTACTCACATGCCTGGCTTTGCTTGACCCTGAGGTTCAGTCTGCAGGACCTTCAGGTCCATGGCAACTGGTCATCGATATATTTTGCGACAAATTCCACATGCTCTTCTATCCAGATTCCCCCAGTGTTAATGCGGCACCCTTAGTTTTATCATCCTCTTACTCTAAAAATACACATGCACATGGGAGCCCATGCATATGCATTACTTCCCCGCTGCTTCTAGTCTGGAATGGGTCCTCTGTCTCTAGTTGTTGTTCGTGACCTTGATGTTCTGGAGAATGTCCAGTTCTTTTGCAGAGTGTCCCTCAGTGTGGATGTGTCTGTTGTCTCCTTGTGATTAGATCCAAGTCGTACACTTTTGGGGGGCTTTGGCAGGGGGGGAAATCACAGAAGGATGCTAAATGAATTTTGAGCCAAGTATTTGGGAGTTCTGTGGACTTTTTTTTTTGCTGTTGTCCTGTATGTCTGAAATAACTTTCCAAAACTTAAAGCAATCATATCATAATCAAAAAGGACTCAGATTCGCAGTCATAGCTGGACATTTTCTTCGATATTTATTACGTTCCAGGCGTTGGGCCAGCACATCCTGTGTTGTCTCTTTCGCCTTTGGTCCTCACAAAGGCCCCTTGAGGTAGGTAGTGTTATCCCATTTTACAGACCAAGAGACTAAGGACCAAAGGTGTAAGGAACTTGCAGGCAGTCACTGGGGGAGCAGGGAGCGGACTCAGAATTCCACCTGGCATCCCAGGGGGTCAGTTCCTTCCTGGTGGGGAGGCGGGAAGAGGCAGGAACTGTGGGTTAGAGTGGTAGTTCTCAAAATGTGGTCCTTAGTCCATCAGCAGTAACTGATCAGAAAAGTGACTTCTTGGGTATCACAGCACCCTGAGGGCACCCTGATGGACACCCTGAGGACACCATAACAAGGCTATTCTGCTACTCATGTTAGGGTCCCCTGGCTTAAAAGGCTACTGCTTGCAGCCTGGTGGCAAGTTATCAGCTCTGTTTGTCATTCCTATATTACTTATGAGGGTTCATTAGTATGCAAATATCTGCCAACTGATTGGTTTGCCTGGCATGGTTCCATGCATCTCACAAGTCAGAGGCTGCTGTGTTTCCTGTTGTGTAATCCTCTAACTGTGGGCCATTCTGTAGCTGCAATGAGATCCATAAACCCTCTACTTGGAGTGAAATGATCCAGGCCGGCTCCCATATGCCTAGAATTTCTGCTGCCTGGAAGCTCCCCAGGGCCCCACAGAATTGCAAAGGGGCCCCTGGAGTCATTGGATGGAGGTTTACATTTCAGCTTCATCGATTCCTGGCCACGGGGAGAGCCAGTCATGTGACTTCCCCGCCCATTTCCTTGTCTGCGAGATGGAGGTGGTAGTAGGGCTGACAAGTGTAAAAAGGATTGGCCCTTGTTTTCTCCCAGTCTTGGCCTCTGAGAGGGTCAGTGACATACCCAAGGTCACTCCACCCTCTTGTGGTGGAATCAGGCCCGAAGACAGGTGGCCTGGTCCTCATCCGGTTTTCTTTCTCCCATGGAGGACCCCTGGCACTTCGTGAATCTCTCTGGGGGCGGTGTCAGCGTGGACAGTTCAGTGGCTGGGCCGTGGCTGTTGAGGATGGGGAAAGTGGGGTCTGCTTCAGGAGTCTGGCCACGTGGCCACTGGTGTGACCATCTTGGGATGCTGAGAGAACAGGCGGGAGACGACTCGAGGTGATGAAAGTAGGCACTGCCCCTACCCTGAGACACAAGCCTTGGTCATCTGCCTTGTTCTCAACTTGTCTGCAAGCTGCCTGGTTGGTGGGGCCGTCAAGCCCATAGGTCTTTGGTCCTCAGTCCCTTAGACTCTGGTCCTCAGTATCTCTGTCTGTGAAATGGGACAACAGTATCTACCTCAAGGGGCCACTGGGAGGACTGAAGGAGATGATGCACAAAATAGGCTCCCAGTCAAGTCCTCGAAGGGACCCCCCCCCCCCCACTGATCCTCAGTGTTCTCAACTGTAAAATGAGGATAACGACAGAACCTGTGTCAAAGGCGTTGCTGCGATTCTTGCTACTGTGTCTGTGACTCCATTGTTCGGATGTGTCTTGATTTGCTAGCTAGTCCCATTTGCGGGGGCTTCTGGGTCGTTTCCACTTTTTGCTGGAATCCCTTATCCAGGCCCTCTGGGGACACCTGTGTTTTGGGACTTGGTGGGGTTTTTTTGTTTGTTTGTTTTGTTTTGTTTTGGTGTTTCTTTCCTGAGGGTCAAATGCACGTCTTATTATTTTTAAAAGAACTTTACACTTTATTTTTCAGTTATAGTTGATATTTGGCATTATTTTGTATTAGCTTCAGGTGTACAGCGTAGTAGTGAAGACAATCGGACTTTACCTAGTGTTCCTACCTGGCACCAGACATAGTTATGACAACATTGCTGACTATATTCCCTGAGCTGTGCTTTACATGCCTGTGACGATGCTGCAACTACCAACCTGCACTTCTTACTCCCTTCTCCTCTTTCATCCAGTCTCCCCTCCCCCTCCCTGCTGGCCATCCCCAGTTGGCTGTCTGTGTGTATGGGGACGTGGTTTTGGATTTCAGACGGGTTACAGGGTACGTAAATCATATACCGTGTAATACCATCGGGAGTGGGGGCAGCGCACTATAATCATCACGTTAATAAATTCTTCAGTGACACCCATACATATTCCCATTGAAAGGGATAAATAAAGACTATAAACAGCCTCACATTAGTTCAGGGCTGTGTGACTGACAAGCGAGTGTTGGCTCTACATTCAGGGCAACACCTTCCGTTTACAGAGCCTCCTGGGTTTTCAGATTGCAGACACACACGCCTATGTACGTGCGCAAATATTTCTGCAAGATGAATTTCTGCAAAAGGTGTTACTGGGTGGGGAAGTCTGTCCATTCTTAAACTTTGACTAAGTGTTCAGAAATTCCAGCCCCAGTTGTCCTCCGAGCAGCGGGGACGACTATGGGAGTGGAGGTCGGGCTCATGAATTCTGGGGTGGATGGAGGTCTCAGGGAGGTCCACTCCCTGGAGCCCTTGGGAGAGGGGTGAGGCTGCCCTGTGCAACTGCCAGGAAGATGGGGCTGTGGCAGCAGCAGGAGCTGGGCTTGGAGCAACCAGAGCTCCAGGAAGAGACATATGAGCTCCCTGCAACTTGTCAGAGAGGCAGGAAAGCCCCCAAGGGTGCTGGCCTCAGAGCCCAGGGCGGAGCCAGCTGGTGTGGGAATTAGCTCTGGCTCTCTGCCCACCTCAGAGCCCAGAGCTCCTGGCCAGGGCTGGGCTGCGTTTCCCTCCCTGTCTCTCCATCTGTTCTCATCAGAGGAAAAAAATATCCCCGAGTGGAGACGGAAGGCCTGCTGCGGCCACAGCTGTCGGAGCGCGTGGCAGGGGGCTGGTGTCAGGCGGGAGTCCTGGGGGACTTGGCAGGTGCTGGGGACACCCTGTTCTGGGTGAACAATGCAGGGGCAGGCGATGGATCTTCCCAGCACCGAGGACTTAGTGGCAACTTCATATGTGATTAGCTGGAAGGGAAGACTAGAGCAAAAGCAAGAAGCCAGGTGATTTTAGCAGGTCAGAGCTAACATGGTTACCGATGTTCCCATTTTACAGATAGGGAAGTGGAGGCCCAGAGAGGGTAAGGGGCTTGCCCAAGGTTACCCAGCTGGTGAGCCCTTCCAAACCCTCCCAGCCTCTTCTGTGGAGTCACCTCTTCTCTTTGGCTTCAGGTTCCTCATCTGTCCTGAGTCAAAGTTGGTCACAACCCTCCTGTGTATAAAACCTTTCTGGGTCCCTCCATTGCCCTCAAAATAAAGACATGGATCCTTGATGTGACTGCCACGTCCTGTGTGGTCTGACCCTGGTGGCTCCCCCCAACTCTCTACCCAGTATCAGCCTGTACCTCACCTCCTCCATCTCTGCCTGCAGCTGCCCTGCCTGATGGCCGTGCCCCACCACTCACTCTCCTTCCCTCCACAGGGCCTTTGCACAGCCCTCTGCCTGGTGGCTGGGCAAGGGATGCTGGAGTTTCAGATCCCACCTCTGCCCTTCCTTGCAGAGCGACCCTGGAAAGTGTCTGCTTAGTTCCGTCAGCGCTCCGCTCACTAAACAGGAGAGATGGAGATGTTCCGCGCTTCCCCATGAGAGGGAAGGAGTGTGGTGGGTTCTGAAAGGGCTGACACCGCCGTTGACTTTGGAAGGACCCTTGGGAGGGGGACGGGGGGAGAGGGAGGCAACAATTCAGGCATGAAAACTAAATTACTGGGCCATCAATCCTCAGAAAATGGCTTTTTCCTCTCTCCTCCCCCACATCCTGCCACCTTCCCAAGTCACAGGCTGCTCTTCAAAGCTTAATGATGCCATAGCATCTAGGGCAAGGCGTGCGCTTCAGGGAGAGCAAAGTCCTTCCCCGGATGCTGCGACATGTGCTGATTCTCCTGGCTCTTGACCTTGAGCTAGGAAGATGGGGACGTTGCATGGACGATTGGCTTTTGGGGAAAGGGTCTCCGACAGCTTCCATGGCCTCCCCTCTGGCTGCAGATGTGGGACAGGCTGTGGCTCAGGTCGCTGCCTCCCTTTGGAGGAGGCTTGACGATTATGCCTACAGTTTTGAGGACAGAGGATGGGAACCTTTCACTGGCACCCTTTCTCTGAGGATTTACTCTAAAATACAACCTGCTTGCCCGGCTGGCATGGCTCCTATGAACCAGGAGGTCATGGTTTGATTCCCGGTCAAGGCACATGCCCGGGTTGTGGGCTCGATCCCCAGTGTGGGGAGTGCAGGAGGCAGCCGATCAATGATTCCCTCTCCTCACGGATGTTTCTATCTCTCCCTCTCCCTTCCTCTCTGAAATCAATAAAAATATATTAAAAAATAATAAAATGCAACCTGCTTGCTAAGACCCGAATGCTCAAATCCCAGTCACCACTCATGTCCTGTGCCCTGTTCTCCCCTCTCTCTCTGCTCTAGTCGCGCTGCCCCCTGAAGTGATTCCTCAAACACAACAGGCTCTTTCCAACCTCAGAGCTTTTGCACCTCCCACTTCCTCTGCCCGGATGCACGTCCCCACATTCCCTGCAAGTAGTTCCTCCTCACCCTTCAGGTGCCAGTTCCATTGTCCCAACCCAGAGAGACACGTGTTGTCCCGTTGTCATTTCCTTTCCAGTGATGAGAACTTTAAAGATCTACTCTCCTAGCAGCTTTTAAATATGCACCACGGTACTGTTGCCTGTAGTCACTGTGAGGCACGTGACCTCCCACGGCTTGCTTAGTTTTATAACTGGAAGTCTGTACCTTGTTGGCTCCCTTCACCCATTTTGCTCCCACCCCCTACCCCCACCTCTGGCAACCACCAATCGGTTCTTTGCTCCTATGAGCTTGGGTATCTTTCTTCCTTTCTTTTTCAAAAAATTCTACATAGAAGTGAGAACATACGGTATTTATCTTTCTCTGTCTGGCTTATTTCACTTAGTGCAATACCCTCCAGGTCCACCCATGTGGTCACAAATGGCAAGATTTCACTCTCTTTTTTATGGCTGAATAGTAGTCCATTGTATACATGTATACTGCATCTTCTTTATCCATTCACCCATTGACAGGCATTTAGGTTGCTTCCATGTCTTGGCTATTGTACACAATGTTGCAGTGAACATGGGCATGCGTATATCTTTTCCAGTTCGTGTTCTTGTTTTATTTGGGTACCTCAGAGTGGAATTGTGGGGCCCCAGGGTAGTTCTCCTTTTAATTTTATGAGGCATTGCCTTACTGTTTTCCACAGCGGCTGCACCAATCGGCAATCCCTCCAACAGTGCACGAGCGTTCCCTTGTCCCTTGCACATGTTCTCTCATTGTGTGTGTGTGTGTGTTTTATCACATCCCCTTGTTCCTCTGCTCTCAGCCTATATTGCAGCCTTCAGTTATTTTAAGGTCAGTGGTTCTTAAGAGGGGATGACTTTGTCCCCACCTCTTGGGAACACCCAGTAATGGCTAAAGATATTTTATTGTCACAGCTTGGGTTAGGGCGGGAGAGGCCAGGGGTGCTTCTAGACATCCTATACTACACAGGACAGCCTCCCACAACGAAGTCTCAACAGTGCTGAGGTTTGGAGAAACTCTGACTCAGACAACAATGGAAGCCCAGCTGCTTGGCGCTGTCCGCAGTGCTGAAAGGAACACGCCCTCCGGGCTGAGTCCCCTATAGCTTGTCCAAACCCCAGGCTTTCTCGATCCTATTTGGATGTCTGTTCCCAATCCCAGTTCAGACGGTTGTACATAGAACTATACAGCATCAGCGTGGTAAGAGTCTTAGAAGTCAGCTAGTCGAACTCCCTCCTGTTGCGTTAAAGAGAAACGGAAGTCCAGAGTCCAGCTTAGCCGTTGCCATGGAAGAGGAGGTTGCAACAGAACACCATTTACCCGCAGCTCACGAACCACAGGTGTCCCTTGTCCAAACCCCTCCCTGCTCATCACAACGTGGCCGATGATGCTTTGCCACCTGAGGACTGTTGTCCCCTGATTGAGAGGCACTTTGATGTAGTTTGTCCCCGAGTCACATCAGCCCTAGAGCTATAAGGACTTGGCAGAATTGCTCCTGCGGTGCCCAGGGCAGTTGGGGTGGGCAGGCCCCCCAGCTGGGTGCCCTGAGGATAGGCAGCCGTCTCCCAGGGAGCTGATTCTTCAGGTCGGCACTGTCTTGTGTGCACGCACAGATGTGGGCATCCGTTCTGCTTAATGAAGCCCCGGGAGCTTCCTGTGAGTCTCAGCCCCAGGCTCTCACTTCTGACTTCGTGAAACCATTGATTCCTCCATCCATCAGAGAAACGGACCCCGGGAGGCTGTTCTCTGGGGGGCAGTCTTTACAGAAAGCAATGCTTTTGTGCATCTTGAGGAAATAGTCATCTAAAGCTGCTTCCCATGGAGGGCCTGCCACGTGTCAACTGCTTTATATATTGCCTCTGGTCGTCACAACAATCATATTTTTATTGATTCAGAGAGGGAGGGAGAAGGAGAGAGAGATAGAAACATCTGTGATGAGAGAAGATCACTGATCAGCTGCCTCCTGCATGCCCCACACTGGGGATCGAGCCCACAACCTGGGCATGTCTCCTGACCAGGAATCGAACCACGACCTCCTGGTTCATAGGCTGATACTCAACCACTGAGCCACACTGGCTGGGCCGATTCTCCATTTCACAGACAAGTGAAGGACCAGAGGTGAAGGACCCTATTCTACCCACACAACTGCGGGGTGGCAGATGCTGGTTGTAAATCCAGGTATTTCTTTTAGAAGCCACATCTGTGTTTTGGGGTCTGTTTGGCCTATGACACCCGGGGCTCAGTCTCAACAGCTTTGTAGAGGGAACCTAGGAGAATCTGAGGACAGAGCCGTGGACTTTAGGGTAAATGTATATGGCCTCTGGCAAGCCATTTCACCCTGCTCCCTGCCTCAGTTTCCCCATCTACAACTACAGAGGTCCATCAACTCAGGTGTTTGCCATTATATGCGAATAAGGTGATAATGACCCCGAATGATATTTTTATAACAGCAGCAGCAGTGCTTTATTGAGCACCTACTGTGTGCCAGGCATGATGTTGGGAGATCCGTTAAGCTCTGTCTCCTTTAATCCTCACCCTAGGAGATAGGTGGTTTCGCTCCCTGGGGTGAGGTCTGGGCCTCAGTCCTTCCATCTGTACAATGGGGATGATGTCGTCACCACCACACAAGGTGGTTTGGGTAGTAAATGAGTTCATGTATACACATGGTATAAGCGCCCTATCACCATCTTGTGGCACATCTTGTATCTGGGGACACTGAGGCTTAGAAACATAAACGACTTGCTCAGAACCACACAGCTGAGAAGTGGCAGACTCAAGTCTTAAACCTGTGGGTTAGAACTTCAAGGCCCACTTTTTCGCCCCCCCCCCCACTTGGCAGTGACCCTGGTTTGGGGGGGGGTACCTTGTCCTGTTCCAGACATCAGATGCAATACCCTAGTCTCTTTAGCTTTGGCCTGTCCTCTCTTAGCCCATAGAAGCCCCAGTCCCTCTCTCTGAGCCCCCAAGGTCATGGAAATAAACACAAAATTAGCTTCGCACTCCCAGTGTCCAGAGGGAGCAGCAGGCCTTGAATTATTCAAGCTGTTTGGGTGTTAGTTTTCCGCGGCTCTCGCCTTGACGGTCGCCCTGACAGATTGATGGACGAGCCAGTAAAACACTCCGAGGCCAGGAGGGAAATTCTTAATCATAACTCACTGATGGTTGTGAGTGTTTGCTCTACACTGGCAGCTCCAGAGGCACAGCCTGGCCCGGGACCTCCCTTGCTGTCCTCTGATGAGGCCGAAGATGCCAGCTGCAGAGTCATCCTAGCAACCGGCGGAGGGCTCAGAGTAGGACTTTTGGGAATGGAGCTCTTCCTTCATTTTATTTTATGCTTTTATGATTTTAAAAATGGAGGTGCAGCCCAGCCGGCCCGGCTCAGTGACTGAGCATTGACCTATGAACCAGGAGGTCACGGTTCAATTCCTGGTTAGGACACATGCCTGGGTGGTGGGCTCGATCCCCAGTGTGGGGCGTGCTGGAGGCAGCTGATCCATGATTCTCTCTCATCGTTGATACTTCCGTCTCTCTCTCCCTCTCCCTTCCTCTCTGAAATCAGAGAGAGAGAGAGAGAGAGAGAGAGAGAGAGAGAGAGAGAGAGAGAGCGCGCGCTACCCTCGGGGAAATGCTTGTTTCATTTTTTAAAAAATAAGAAACAGCCAGACATTCTCTCAAAGTGGTTGAACCTTTTAAAATTCTCACCAGGAGTGTACGAGAGTTGTCCTATATCCTCGCCAACACTTGGTATTATCTGTCTTTTCCTTTATAGCCATTCTGGTGGGAACCAGTGTTATCTGTTGTGGTTTGATTCTTCTCATGTGCTTCTTGGCCATTAGCATTTCTTCTTGTGTGCAGTGTGCTTCCAACTCTACCTCATGCCCCTATAACTCTGCTTCTTGGTGTGAGGTTTTCCTTCCAGACGTAGGAGCTCACGGGCTAGTCTGGAGTTGTGAGAGAGGTAACACGCCAGGGGCGAGCCTCACATAGAGGAGGTATAATGTCGTAGTCGCAGCTTCTTGTTCCTTCAGTGGGTTGATTCAGAGGTATGTCTTCCCATGATTCTTAGAAGGGCCCCAGCGGTCCTGAGCCCACTTGCCATCACGGTCACCAGCTCATGTTCCTTCCCCATCTGCCAATTCCACTCCCTCAATTGCTCTTTCTACGATGCCTCCAAATAAAGGTGCATTCACCCATGTCTTTGTTTCAGGATCTGCTTGGAGGGTTCCCCAAACAAAGGCAGGAGACACCCAGAGAACAGCAAGAACAAGAAGCTGTTACCTCCCTGGGGGCTGGAGGGTGGAGGGGGTGGTGGTACTGGGGCCCAGCAGCTGGGGGCACCTGGCAGACACTGGAACAACCGAGGGCTTGTCCTGGGGAAACTGATGTCAGACTCACGACGAAAACCCAGAAGGAAGGGGAGAGATGCCCCTTCTTCTCCCCCCCCAACCTTAAGGCTCCTGCCTGTGTTTCCCACGGGTGGAACCCACACAGAACCGGCTGCCCAGGAGCCTGGGAAGCCAGCCCTGTGGTGTGGAGCTGTGCCAGGGTGGGACCAGGCATGGCTATGAGGCAAACAGCCCAGGCCCAGAGGCAAGCAGGTGGTCAGGGGGTTCTTCCGGGACTTGGGACGACCCACTGTGGTTTTCCGGTGGCACCCAGACCAGACAGAGGGAGCGCCCTCCCTGCCGCCGCTTCCCCAGCCAAGGCTTTGGACAGGATGCTCTGTCCCTCAGCCACTTACATCCCGAGCATGACCTCTGCCCTTTTGTGTCAGGCAGCAGCAGTGCTTTATTGAGCACCTACTGGAGTCCCTTCTTCAGGGGCCACTCTGAGCGTGTGCTTTTCCCAGAGTGGTGGGACACATAGGTGTCTGTTGTCTGCAAGATGAAAAACCCGACCAGGTGGCAAATGGCAGGTGGAGTGCCAGGCGAAGGAAATCCTTCCCTCCACCCAGAAAGGCAGCCCTGTGAGGCAGGGCCAGGGCTCTGCTGGATGCCTCTGTGGGCAAGACCCTCATGGCAGATGGCAGTTAGAGACCTCATGCCTGCATGGGGACCGGGAGAAGGGCACCCAGACTGCGGTCTGCGGGCTCATCAGAGCCCACCCACTAACGGGTTGAGTGACCGTGGGTGAATCGTCGCCATGGGCCCAGCCTCTGCTTTGCCCTCTGTAACCTGGGATCATGATATTCTCTTCACTTCTATCCCAGGGTGTGGAGTGGACTCATGTGTAAAGTACATGTTCACAGGATGAAGGTGAAGAGCTTAACGCGGGCCCCTATCCGGTGTCCTGCTCAGAAAAGCAGCCGGCGAGAAGGTGTGTCAGGGAGTATGATTTGTCGTTAGCACAGACCTATGGCGGCAAGACTCTAAAGCGGCCTCCGATAATGGATGATCAGCTCAGTGGGTGCTTAAGAAGTGTCTGCTAGATGCACGAATACATAACACCAGCCTGTACCACGGATTGAATCATATTTTTTAAAAAAATCCTTGCCCAAGGACATGGAGAGAGAGAGAGAGAGAGAAAGAGAAACATTGATTGGTTGCTTTCCATATGCTCCCTGACTGGGGATCAAACCCACAACCCAGGTATGTGTCCCGACCAGAATTGAACTGGCAGCCTTGCGGTACGCAAACGATGCTCACCTAACTGAGCCACTCCGGGCAGGCTGTGCCCTATTTAAATTAATACTTCGTCGTCAAAGCCCCTATGTCTTATCCCAGTCCTCCCTCCCTAACCTTCTCCCCACGGCTCCCCAGGAGGCAGCTGGCACCCTGCTGGCATCTGCCGTCTCTTTGTCCTGCTGGGCTGTGACTGGGCCACAACTTGTCCTGAAGGCGCCTGTTACACAGTCCTCTGCACCCTGAGGCCTGGCCCAGACCACCTCCTTGCCACATCTGAGCCACGCTGTCCTACCCTCGGGGCCCGAGAGTTGGGGAGGATTTGACTAAGTGGAAGGTGGAAGGGAATGTTCTGGGCGCCACGTAAGCAAGGAAAAGGGCCTAAACAGAGCCAGGGAGAGATGGACATGACACAAGGGATGGGTGAACGGCAATGGAGACCCCCAGGTCTGGAGGTTCAGCCCTGGAGACTACCAGCACCTACGTCCCTCTTTTAGTCCTAACCAGGGGCCACCTTGCAAAGCCCTGGTCGGATTCATGGAGTGCACATTACGTGGACTGGAGGGAAGAGCGCAGGTTCTAGGGTCAGAGAGCCCTGTCCAAGTCCAGGCTCCTCCACTCAATCTCTGTGCGATCGTGTGCCTCAGTCTTCTCATCTGCTAAAGGGGGATAATAACTGTTCCATGCTCCCAGGGCTGTTACCACAGTGAAATGAGATCATGTGCAATGTTTGGCTCACGGTAAGACCATAGTAATGGGGAGTTAATGTATTGTTATCACAGTGATTTTATTCAACCTTTAAAGCTGGTCCCTGGAGGAGGAACAAGGGGCAGGCATTGTGTCCTTCCCCCACCTCCCTCGCCCCAAAGCATCTTATCTTCCCACATCCCTGGGAAGGGCAGAGAGAGTAAGAGGGAGGAGGAGGAGGCTTGAAATTCTTCTCAATCCTGCAGTCACACCCATCCCTGGCCTGTCCCCCTTGGCCTTGCGAAGAGTGGACAGAAAAACACTACATTCTGATAACAAAGGGTGTGACGAAAGGCAGGAGTGGCCTCGAGGAATATTGATGGGGCTGTCACTCGGAGTGTCTCCAGATCTGCCCATCAGTCCCAAGGTGAAGAAGCAATTTTGTATCTGCCATTAATCTTGCAAATAAATGCACGAAGTGGCTGCAGCTGGGAGTTCTCATATTAATTGATTGTTGCTGCGGAACTGAGTTCGGAGCTCCTTAGGCAGAGCCAGGAGCGTTGGCCGTGGGCTCACTGTGCCGTCCTGGTGCCGGGTGGCACATGCAGCTGCGGTGGCCCCAGCCTGTTGGCATGCGAGGCTCAGGGCTCCCCGCTGGTACCAGGACTGGCATCCAGAACCTCAAAGGGGTGGAGAAGGGGCTGCGGGTTGGACATGGGCAGGTGCGGAGGACCTGGGGTGGCTCTGACCCCTGAGTGACCTTGGATCATGAGCGAGTGTGCAGTTTATACTTGGGATCCTGGGTTCAAGGGGGCCCCCACTCTGCAACTGCGGGCACTTGGGTCACTGCTCCCCTCTGAGTCTCAGGTTCCTCGTCGTTGAAGTGAATGCTTAGTACAGAGGGTGCTGTGAGGTTTACATGAACTGTATGCATGTCCTCAGTCAGAGCAAATGCTGCTCACGAGATGCGAAGACTGGGTCCTAGAGGAAACGTGCCTTCCAACCCCAGCCCCCTGAGCTGGGGGGGGTGTGGTGTGTGTGTGTGTGTGTGTGTGTGTGTGTGTGTGTGTGTGTGTGTAACGCTCCCATCAGCGCTCTGTCTCTTAACTAGATGCCCATGCATTTGTATTTATGGAAATGGGGTGCCATCCATCACTGACACTGGGAAGGGAAAGAGCTGAAGAGCGGGTGGGTAAGGGATTGGAGTTGTTTGGGGGAAGGGGTAGGAGCGTCCAGGAGACACTGGGGACCTCCCAGGAGGGAGAGAGGACACCTGGCATGCGTATTGGGTAAGGTGACCAGACGTCCCACTTTTGGTGGGACAGTCCCGATTTTTAACAGTTTGTCCCTCGTCCCGAGGCGTTTTAAAAAAAGTCCCAATTACTCTTTGTAATATTTTAATAATAAAAAAAAAGAAAAAAAAAGAAAAAAAAAAGACCCCCCCCCCCCATCAATGGCATACTGCTTTAAATCTGGTCACCTTAGACAGGGTTTTATAGTTTCATCGGCTCACCTCCCAGGTCAAAAAATGGACAAACTTGGCTCCTTGTCCTGCCTTCCCTTTCACCAAAATCTCTGAGTGACTCACTTCTTCTGCACCACCTCAGGCCATCCGCTGGGGCCATTTTCACATGTTTTCTTCACATCACAGAGCCTTTTCGAAAGCTCTCTATGCAACCACTAGCTGAACCACTTGCTCATATTCCGCCAGCCAGTGAAGCAGTCCTCACAATGAACCAACCAGTCATCTAGTCAACCAGCTAGCAATCAACCAACGAACTGACCATCTAACTAGCTAACTAACCACAAAATCAAGTAACGAAACAACCAACTAGCAACCAACCAACCGACTAACCAAGCAACGAAACCACCAACTAGCCAGACTAATCAATGAACCAGTCAATCAGACAACCAACCACTCAACCATTCAATGAGCAACTTAATAAATCATTCAACCAACCTACAGACCCACTAACCAATCAAATAACCAGTAACAAATCAGCCAAAACATTCTGGGCAGATGAACACAAGGAGATTCTGACTTGACCCAGGAGGAGGGCCGTCTGTAAACTGATTTACTAGTATAGACGGCCCTTCAGCAGCCCTCCTGGGAGGGGCCTCACTCTTGCACAGCTGCCTGCATAGCCCTGGGCCAGGCCTTTTCTCTATGGAACCACTAGAGCAGCGGTTTGCAAACTGGGTTCCTTGGGGTCCAGCGTTCTGTGGAAGGGCCCTGGGGCTGTGCTAGGAACAAAGGGCAGCCAGGTGGGTGGGTGCTTCCACCAGGGGATTGAGTAAGACTTTGAATAAAGGTTCGAGACTTTAAACATTTGTTTTAAATGTTTAACACCTAGCATTAGCTCTAAGATCGATGACTGTGTCTGTGGGTGTGGGGGAGCCATGAAGGGAACCCCGGATTCTGGCCTGAAGTTTCCAGCGGGCAGAACGCAGCGAAGGCAGCGGCAGCTCCCCCGCGTCACCCTGGGCCCAGGTGCCAAGGCCTGGGCTGCTGGGAGCTGGATGGACTCAGAAGCTCCTGGAGACCCACAGGTCGGGGAGGGGCTGAGGACAAGCGCCCCCCACCCCGCATCGCATCTCCTCACCTGTTTCCGAGCAGAGCCTGCTTTCCATGGCCCCGGGGGCTGCTGGGATTTCCAAGTAGCTCCGGGCAGGCCGTGGGGTGACCTAGAATGCAGCACCCACTAGGGACTGATGCCGAAGGATCTTCAGATGAGGACCCCATCTGCCCGTTTCTCAGTCGCAGCAGCCGCGGGGTACAACAGAGCTGGGTGCGGAAGACCGTGCGCATCACGCCAGCCACCTGGGCGGGGTGTGCAGCTGGGAGTCCTTTGCGGGTTTCAGCTCCCAACAGCGAAGAGCAGCCGGAGGGAGCTCAGGGCTCTTCCCCCCGCGGGAGAGAGGGCACGGCGTTGGGGGCCTGGCAGTGGGTTGAAGCCTGCTTCAGTGGGAGACCTCACCTCTGCTCCCTGTCTTCTCAGCAACGCTCCCATGCCCCTACCCCGCCCCCCACCCCCCGAGGGCTATCACTTATTCATGAGCACCTCCTAAGTTCCTGATTTATGGGTGGCAGGCGAGCTGTGTTCTGTAGGCAGCTAGGGTCGTGCCATTAATTTTTCAGAGATTAAGAGCATGATGGGGAAGATAAATGGGGTGATTCTGGGGATCCCGGGAGAGCAGCTCCCGGGAGGGGTCCCCGCCCCGCTTCGTGCTCACCTGGCAAGAAGTGAGTCTCTTTCCGCTGCTTCTCAGGAGGAGATCTGCTCCCAGAACAGGGGGACGGGCCTTCCTGGGGCCACAGGGGGTTCTCCTACCAGAATCAGGGATATTTCACTCGGAGAGTCACGGACGGTTAGAGTCAGACGAGTTCTTGAAATCGTGCAGCCCAGTCTCCTCATTTTACCGACGAGGCCCAGGGTGGGGAAGTGACCTCATGGGTAAGGTGACCAGCGGGACAGTCCCGATTTTTAACAGTTTGTCCCCTGTCGCGGTGTTTTAAAAAAAGTCCCGATTACTCTTTGTAATATTTTAAGTAATAATAAAAAAAAAGAAAGAAAGAAAGAAAGAAAGAAAGAAAGAAAGGAAAAAGAACCCCTCCCCCTCCTCGATCAATGGTGTACCGCTTTAAATCTGGTCACCTTACGGGGCCACTCCACCAGCAGGCTGCACCCAGGCTCTCCCTGGGGTGGCCTCCAGTGCCCCCTTTCTCCTGGAGGCGGCGCTTCGCCGTGTGGTGGAGGAAAAGGACTTCTGTCTTCCCAAGAGCCCCACGTACAGAACAAGAAGCCGAGGTTCAGAGAGGACCCCGGACCTCTCGACTGTAACTTGCACAGAGATCCCTCGGCTTTGTGCTGCGTCCCTGGCTCCCACCTCGAGTGCGCAGGACCCAACAGGTGCAGTAAATATCTGTGAAACGCATGCGCGCTGACCAGCACGGCTGGAACCAGAACCACGGGATCCAGAGGCCGCCTGTGGGCTCCGCGGCCCGTTTCGGTATCGGCACAGCCTGTCCGGTTGCAGGGATGCGTGTCCCAGGCCTCAGGAGCGGCGGGTGGGAGCTCCGCCTCCCGGACAGTGGGAATCTTCTCTCGGGCTTTCTTTTCTGTTCTGTCCTTTTCTCATCTATCTTTATCCGCATCCAAGGACATTTTCCCATTGATTTTTAGGGAGAGTAGAAGAGAGAGGGAAAGACAGACATATTGATGTGAGAGGGACACATTGATGGGTTGCCTCCTGCACTGGCCTGCAACCGGGGTACATGCCCTTGAACCGAAATCGAACCCGGGACCCTTTGGTCTGCAGGCCAAGGCTCTACCCACTGAGCCAAACCGGCCAGGGCTCTTCTTGGGCTTTGGAGCTCCCAAGGGAAATCCAAAGGGCTGAACAGTCCCCGAAATGCTTGGCTTTGGGCAGAGAACCCCCTCCTCTCTTTTGAGGAGAAATGGGCTGCGAGAGAAGCTGCTCTGAAGGCTCCTTTGTGGGGTTCAGCGCACAACGGAGGAAAAGCAGCCAGAGAGAGAGCGCCCAGGCTTCTGGGGTTGCATCTGAAATAGCTCCCAGGAGGGAGGCCTGAGAACTGGACTAGGGTGGGGAGGCAGCGAGACAAGATGGGAGTGAGAGGCTGCAGAGTCCGGAAGGAAGCGAGGGGAGCCGGGGGCCCCTTCTATGTGCAGACGGTGCCTGGTGACTGGACATAGTGATGAGGACATGACCTACCTTTGCAGAACCCAGGAGCCAGTTCTCGAAACAGGAGCACAAGGCTGGTTGGAAAGGATAGCATCCAATTCTAGTCGATCCAATTCACAGAGACTGTTTCAACGTCACAGACGCTGCCTGAGCACCTACTGTGTGCTGCGCTCCGCGAGAGGCTCTGTGGGAGTTAGGAAACACGGGGCTGCATATGGTTAAAAGAATGGGTCCTGCCTGGAGCCAGACGACCCAGGTCTGAACCCCGGCTTTACCACTTCGGAGCTGCGTGGCCTTGGGCGAGTCACCTAACGGAGGCTTGGTTTCCTCATCTGCAAAGGGAGGATAGCAGCATTAGGGTCATTGGGAGGATGAAACAAGTTAATACCCATAAAGCACTTGGCAAGGTGTCAGCACATAGTATGTGCTCAGTAAATGTTGTTGCATAAAGGGAGTGCATGTCCCTGGCGTTGGGCAGACGGGGCTGCAGGGACGGTAATGCCCAGATCCCCCAGGCTGTTGGCCCCTACTTGCAGGACCTCACTCACCTCTCCCTTCCTGCCTCCCCCAGGGACTCCTGGGGGGTCTTCAGGGGCGCTTCCTCCTGCTCAGGACATGGCCCACCCACATCCTCCTGCTCTGAGCATTTGGAGGAAGTCGCTGCCCACACGCCATTTACTTTTCCAAGTAATTCCTCGGGTCTGGTCTCTATTTCCGAGGTTACACACTGACGGTCTGCATTCCATCTGTGGCCCTCAGACAGTTTGATGGATGGCATGGTGCTTCAAAACCATCGGAGGCAGCCTCCCTACGCCAGGGAGTTCCGGATTTAAAGAAACCATATTGTGAAGATATTTTCAAAAACCAAAAAAAGGGAAGATCTGGCAAATCTTCCTGAAATACACACATGGGTCTGCATTTGTGCTCGGTCCCTATTGGGTCTGGGACCCCTGTCTCCTCTTGGCCCCCAGGCCCACCCGCCCAGGGCTCCCTCTACTCACCACCCACGCCCACCAGCTCCTGTGACCAGCGTGGCCTCTGCAAGCATCCATGCCCCCTGGTCCATGGCTATCAGGCCCTCCCAGGAATCCACTCCGAAGACTTTCTAGCTTCCGACTTCCGCCCCAGCCCTCGCCCTGGGAGTGCAGATTTTAAAACAGGCGCAATTGATTTGCTGAGGATGGTAATTAATTAGACCCAGAGACTCGCTGCAGGAGAGCCTCTGAGGCCACTTTGATCTCAGATGTCTCTTGAATTTCGCTGCCTTTGGCTGCTGCTC
>PVJC01018553.1:8790-31322 GCA_004026665.1 Murina feae | reverse complement strand
GGACCTAAGTACTTTAGAAAAATCCATAGAGCAACTAGAGGAATCAGCGGGGTCCTTAGCTGAGGTAGCCCTACAGAACAGGAAGGGACTCGACCTACTCTTCCTGAAACAAGGTGGACTGTGCCTAACATTGGGGGAGGCGTGCTGCTTCTACACTAACCACTCCGGGGTAATCAGAGAAAGTTTAAGTCAGTTAAGGAAATGGCTGGCAGACAGAGAGGAGGCCTATAAGGCAGAGGGGAACTGGTGTCCCCTTGGATCACAACCCTCCTATTCACTGTGGCAGGGCCCCTCCTCTTACTAATAATAGGTCTCATTTTCGGACTCTGCCTGCTCAGGTGTCTCCTAAATTTTATCTAAGACCGAATCCAAGCTGTAAAACTCATGGTTCTGCACACCCAGTACTCTCAGCTAGTGGATACTAGTGAGGAATCCAGGATCTGAATTTGTCTCCTAAGACCAGTAGGGAGTGTGATGAGTTGAACTGAGTTGTATGTCAGTGGAAAAATTTTCATATTTGTTCCCCAGCCATGCCCCAATTACAGTTCTCTGTAATCTGACAAAAGACCAAGAATGTGCTCAAGGATGGGTAACCAGACATAACACCAAGTTTCCTACTTATTGACACATGCACATCAAGGCCCTGAATAGACCTTGTAACTATAACCAAGGATGTTTGTGGTTTCTGTGAATAAAAGCTTGCCTAGAACCAAGGTCACAGCTGCTGCAGGAGGAGAGCTCGCTGCATGGAGATGCCTGAGGCAGTCGCTGGCCAGCTCAATAAATCCTCCTCACTTGCTGCTTAAGACCTAATTGGAGTTGGTGATCTTATTCTCGTGAATGTTGGTCCACAACAGTTTTTTTTAATTGGGAGGGAAATACAAGTTTCTGATTGCTCTGAATTCCAGTAATGGGTGAGACTCTGGGGAACCAGACTCATACTGGGAGAAACTGGACTGTCTAGCATTGGGATGGAAAACAAGGGGAGCTTTCTCACAGAGGTGCTCACAGCAATCATTGTTCCTGCAGGGGGCTGCGGGACAGAGACCGGGGGATCTCTCTGGGACAGGGCTGACTGGCAGACATTGCTGTTTGCTCCACCTTGGTGATTCCTTGAGACCCCACCCCACCCAATTTACAACCCCACCCAAGCTGTGTGCAGCAACTTTTGCATATGAATGGCCTGTCTTTTTGCAACCTAAAATCTAACAAACTGCAGCAGGGTCAGAGCTTCAAAGCTTCCAAAAAAAAAAGCCTAAGGCCCAGCAGCAGCAGCCTGCATTGCTTCATAGCTGGGCCTCATCTGGGCACTTCCAAACCCCCAACAAAGAAGAGGAACCTGCATATCTCTCTGTAGCGCCTGCTGGGTGATCTCAGGCAGTGGCTGACTTTTCACCTCCTTGGAGATCCCAGAGCCAGTATATCCAGTGGTCAGTGTGATATCATACCAGATTACAACTCTTCACATCCATAAGTGACACACTAGGGAGGCAGAATCAGTGAGCACCAAAGCCCCACTAAAGCAAGTCCTGCTCCATAAGGGTGTCTCCAGCATAGCAGTTCTCCCATTGTAGACACAGATAGTCCTCACAGCCAAGTGTCCCAGTGATACCAATAGCAATCAACATTTAACTACAACAAGACTATGCATGCAGCCCACAAAGGGGTGCACCAAGAATGTCCACCTCAAGTAATTGGAGAGGCTGAGCCACTGGGCCCTATAGGACACCTAGCACACAAGGCCACTTGATCAACACAGGGAAGCAATCAAAATGCAGAGACAAAGAAACATGTCACAAAGAAAGAAATGGAGGAAAGCAAACTACTGGATATAGAGTTCAAAACCACGGTTATCAGATTACTCAAGAATCTTCTAGAAACCTCAAAGAAATTTAGTGAGATCCTCAAGAAAATGAAAAAGGGCCAATTAGAAATTAAGCATACACTGACTGATATAAAGAATAATATACAGAGATCCAACAGCAGACTGAAGGATCCCAAGAAAGAAGTTAAAGATTTGAAATACAAAGAAGCAAAAAATACCCAACCAGAAAAGCAAAAAGCAGAAAGAATCCAAAAACATGAAGATAGTCTAAGGAGCCCTTGGGACAACTTCAAGTGTACCAACATTCAAATTATGGGGGTGCCAGAAGAGGAGAGAGCACAAGATATTGAAAACCTATTTGAAGAAATAATGACAGAAAACTTCCCCTACCTGGGTAAAGAAATATATTTACAAGTCTAGGAATCTCAAAGAATTCCAAACAAGAGGAATCCAAAAAGAACCACACCAAGACACATCATAATTAAAATGCCAAGGGCAAAAGTCAAAGAGAGAATCTTAAAAGCAGCAAAAGAAAAGCAGTTAGTTACCTACAAGGGAGTACCCATATGACTGTCAGCTGATATCTCAACAGAAACTATGCAGCCAGGAGGGAGTGGCAAGAAATATTCAAAGTAATGAATAGCAAGAACCTACAATAAAGATTACTCTACCCAGCAAAGCTATCACAACCAGGGCATATCGCCTGACCAGAAATCAAACTGTGACACTCAACTATTGAGCCATTAATTTTTGAAGGAAACTCCATATTATTTTCTATAGTGGTTGTACAAGTATGCATTCCCACCAGCAATGAACTAGTGTTCCCTTTACTCCACATCCTCACTGGAACTTGTTTTTTGCTGATTTTTTTATGATAGCAATTCTGACAGGTGTGAAGTGATAGCTCATTGTGGCTTTAATATGCATTTCTCTCATGATTAGTGACTTTAAGCATTTTTTCATATGTTTCTTGGCCATTTATATGTTTGTACAGCTCCAATTTGGAGAAGTGTCTATTTAGGTCTTCTTCCCATTTTTTAATTAGATTGTTTGTCTTCCTTTTATTGAGTTGTATGAGTACTTTACATGTTTTGGATATTAACCCCTTATCAGATATATAATTGGAAAATACGTTCTCCCATACAGTGAGTTTCTTTTTCATTTTGACGGTGGTTTCTTTTGCTGTGCAGAAACTTTTTACTTTGATGTAGTCCCATTTTTTAAATTTTCTCCTTAGTTTTATTTGCTCTATGAGATGTATCCTTAAACATATTGCTACATGAGATGTCTGAGATTGTATTGCTTTTGTTTTCTTCTAAGATTTTTATGGTTTCATGCCTTATATTTAAGTATTTTATTTAACTTGAATTTATATTTGTGTGTGGTGCAAGTTGGTGGTCTAGTTTCATCTTTTTGCAGATGTATGTCCATTTTTCCCAGCACCAGTTGTTGAAGAATCTGTCTTTACTCCATTATATGTTCTTGCCTCCTTTGCCAAATATTAATTGACTATAATGGTATAGATCAATTTCTTGGGTCTCTGTTCTGATCTATTGGTCTATGTGCCAGTACCAGACTATTTTGATTATAATGGCTTTGTAACATAGTTTGATATCTGGCATTGTGGTCTCTCCTACTTTATTCTTCTTTCTAAAGATTGCTGCAGCTATTTGGGGTCTTTTAAGTTTCCATATAAAGTTTTTGTGCCTTGGTTTAGGTCTGTGAAATATGCCTTTGGTATTTTAACAGAGATGATCTTGAGTATATAGATTTTTGGGATACTATAGACATATTAATGATGTTACTACTTCTAATTTGTGAACATGGTATACATTTTCATATGTTTGTATCTTCCTCTATTTCTTTTTTTCAGTGCTCTATAGTTTTCCAAGTACAGGTCTTTTACCTCCTTGGTTAAGTTTATTCTTCATTGTCTTATTTTATTTCTTGCAATGGTAAATGGGGCTGCTTTCTTAGTTTCTCTTTCTAAGAGCTCATTATTGGTGTATAAAAATGCCATCAATTTCAGATGTTGATTTTCTGTCCTGCTACCTAGCCAAATTCATATTAACTTTAGTAGTTTCCTGGTGGAGTCTTTAGAGTTTTCTGTGTACAGTATCATGTCTTCTGTGCATAATGACAGTTTTACTTCCTCCATTCCAATTTCGATACTTTTTACATCTTCTTCTTGTCTGATTGCTGTGCCTAGGACTTTCAGTGTTACGTTGAATAAGAGTGGTGAAAGCTGACATCCCTGCCTTGTTCCCAATCTTAATGGTAACACTTGTAGTTTTTGCCCATTGAGTATGATGCTTGCTGTAGGTTTGGCATATGTGGCCTTTATTATGTTGAAGTATGATCCCTCTATTCCCACTTTACTGAGAGTTTTTATCAAAAAAGGTCACTGGATTTTGTCGAATGTTTTTCTGCATCTATTGATATGATCATGCAGTTTTTATCTGTCAATTTTTTAATGTGATGTATCACATTTATTTATTTGCCAATATTGTACCAGCCTTGCATCCCAAGAATAAACCCCACATGGTTATGATGTACGACATTTTTAATGTATTTCTGGAATCAATTTGCTAATATTTTGTTAAGGATTTTAGAATCTGTGTTAATTAGGAATATTGGCCTGTAATTTTCTTTATTTGTAATGTCTTTATCTGGTTTTGGAGTTAGGATAATGTTGACTTCAGATAAAGAGCTTTAAAGTGTTCCTCTAGCAAGTGTTCCTTCCTCTTGAATTTTTTGGAATAGTTTGAGAAGGATAGGTGTTACTTCTTTAAATGTTTGTTTAAGTTTTCCTGTAAATCCATCAAGTCCAGGACTTTTGTTTGCTGGAAGTTTTTAAATTACTGCTTCAATTTCATCAATGTTATTGGCCTACGCTGGCTTTCTGATTCTTCCTGATTGAGTTTTGGAATATTGTATGTTTCTATGGATTTGTCCATTTCACACAGGTTGTCCAATTTGTTTGCAAATAGTATTCTCAGGATTTTCTTACAATCCTTTGTACTTGGTGTCCATTGTTATATTACACTTTCATTTCTGATTTTATTTATTTGGGTCTTCTCTCTTTGTTTCTTGAGGAGTCTACCTAAAGGTTAATTAATCTTGTTTATCTTTTAAAAGGACCAGTTCTTGGATTTATTTATGTCTTGTACTGTTTCTTTAGTCTCTACATCATTTATTTCCACTCTGAACTTTACTATTTTCTTCCTCTTACTTCCTCTGGGTTTTTCTTTCTGTTGTCTTTCTAATTCATTGAATTGTATGATTAGTTTATTAATACTTTTTCTTGTTTCTTGAGGTAGACCTGTATTGCTATGAATGTCCCTCTGAGGACTGCTTTCATCATGTCCCATAGGTTGTGTGTTCATTTTCATTTGTTCTCAAGAAGATTTTCATTTGTTGCTTGATCTGTAGGTAACCCATTATTTTTTTTAATAACAGGCTGTTTAGCCTCCATGTATTTGAGTGTGTTTTTTTTAATTGTAGTTGATTTATAATTTAATGCCATTGTGACCTGAGAAGATGCTTGGTATTATATTAATGTACTTAAATTTATATAGCCTTTTTGTGCTTTAATATGTAGCTTATTTTTGAGAATGTATATGTACACTTGAAAAGAATGTAAATTCTGTTTCTTCGGGGTGAAACATTCTGTAAATATCAGTTAGATCCATCTGATCAAGAATGTTATTTAAGGCCACTGTTTCCTTTTTTAATTATTTTATCTGGAAAATTTATCCAGTGATACCGGTAGGGTGTTGAATTCTCCCATTATGACTGTATTGCTGTCAATATCTCCTTTAAAGTCTATCAAGATTTTTTTATATACTTAGATGCTTCTATATTGGGCACATATGTGTTTATAAGGATTATATTTTTGAATTATTCCTTTTAGTATTATGAAATGTCCTTCTTTGTCTCTTATTATGTCCTTTGTTCTGAAGTCTATTTTTTCTGATGTAAGTATTGCTACCCCAGCATTTTTTTCCCTTTCCATTTGCATGGAATATATTTTTCCATCCCTTCATTCTCAGTCTGTATCTTTTGTTCTGAGGTGGGTCTTTTGTAGACAGTATATATATATATAGTCAGTCATGTTTTCTTATCCATTCAATCACCCTATGTCTTTTGACTGGAGCATTTAATCCATTTAAATTTAAGGTTTTTATTTATAGACTAGAGGCCCGGTGCACAAAACTTTGTGCACTCACGATGAGGGGGTCACTCTGCCTGGCTTGTACCCTCTCCCAGTGTGGGACCTCTCGAGAGATGTCCACCGGCTGGCTTAGGTCCACTCCCCAGTCGGTCAGGCCTAAGCTGGCAGTCAGACAACCCTCTGGCAGCCCAGGAGCCCTCAGGGGATGTCCACTGGCCAGTGGGGAGCAGGCCTAAGCTGCAATCGGACATCCTTAGCGCTGCTGAGGAGGCAGGAGAGGCTCCCACAACCACCGCTGTACTGGCAGCCTTCTAGCTTGTGGCTGAGCAGAGTTTCCCCTGTGGGAGTGCCCTGACCAATAGGGGCAGCTCCTGCATTAAGCATCTGCCCCCTGGTGGTCAGTTTGTGTCACAGTGACCAGTCACTCCCATTGGTTCTGCTGTGAGGGTCAATTTGCATATTACCCTTTTATTATATAGGATTATATAGGATAGAGGCCTGGTGCATGGGTGGGGGCAGGCTGGTTTGCCCTGAAGGGTGTCCTGGATCAGGATGGGGGCCCGCTGGGGTTCCTGGCCAGCCTGGATGAGGGACTGGTGGCTGTTTGAAGGCTGGCCACAGCCCCTTCAAGGTGGGTGTTCCCACCCCTGGAGTGCCTGGCCAGCCTGGGTGAGTGGCTGATGGCTGTTTGCAGGCTGGCCACAGTTCCCATTGACCCAATGTCCCAGTGAGGCTGGCTAGAATCAGGTTTCTGGGGGTTATTTTTATTCCATAATTAAAACATTGTTGTCTTGAGGGGAGGCTACAGCCGGCCTAGGCAGGCAGTTTCCTCAATTGCTGGTGCAATGGAAGTCTCCTGTTTGCTCTAGCTCCTTGGCTACCAGCTTCCTTGTTGGCTGGATTAATTTGCATATAGTCACTCTGATTGGCTGGTGGGCGTGGTTTTGCTGGTGGACGTGGCTTAGGTGTAATGAAGTGAGGGTCAATTTACATATTACTCTTTTATTAGATTATATATTTATTTATTGCAATTTTATTTTCTTTATGGCTATGATCCTCTCTCTCTCTTTTTCTTGTTCTTAAAGCAGTCCTTTTAACATTTCTTGCATTGCTGGTTTGATGGTAATGCAATCCTTTAACCATATTTTGTCTGGAAATGTTTTATTTCATCTCAATTTTAAATGATAGCCTCCCTGAATGTGCATTGCAGGAATACCAGAAGGGGAAGAGGGTGAGCTGTTGTAATTTGATTTATATCCTTGTTTTTCATTACTTTGAGTACTTCATGTCACTATCTTCTCGTCTAAAGTGTTTCTATTGCAAAATCAGGTAACATTCTAATGGGAGCTACTTTGTAAGTGATTTTCTATCTCTCTTGCTGCTTTTAAGATTCTCTTTTCTTCAATATTTGCCATTTTAATTATGATCTGTCTAGGTGTGGGTCTCTTTGTATTAATCTTATTTGGCACTTTCTTTGCCTCCTGAATTTGTGTGACATTTTCCGTCACCAGGTTGGAGATTTTTCCATCATTATTTCTTTAGGTAGTTTCTCAATTCCTTGCTCACCCTTTTCCCCATTCTGGTATCCCCATAGTGCACATGTTATTATGCTTCATGTTGTCCCAGAGATCCCTTATGCTATCTTCCTGCTTGTAATTTTTTTTCTCTTTGCTGATCCAATTGGGTATTTTTTTCTAATTTGTCTTCCAAATTGCTTATTCGTCCTATGCTTCATCCAATCTAGTTTTAATACCTTCCAGTGTGTTTTTCATGTCAGATATATCATTCTTCATTTCTGTCTGGTTCTTCTTAGTGGCCTCTTTTTTCCTTTTCATGCTGTTGTTATATATGCTAAGTTCCTTAAGCATCTTTATAACCATTGCTTTGAACTCTATATCTGATAGGTTGCTTGCCTCCATCTCATTTAGTTATTTTTCTGGAAGTTCCTTTGTTTCTCTCATTTTATTTTCTTTCTTTCTTTTTTTGTAATTTAAATCTTAATGTTCAGATTATTAGAGTTGTTCCTCTTTTATTCCCCCATAGCTCCCCTCCTTCCAGTTCCCACCCCAACCTCTGCCCTTACCCCCGCCCACTGTCCTCCTCCATAGGTGTACGATTTTTGTCCAGTCTCTTCCCGCACCTCCAACACCCTATCCCCCTCGAAAATTGTCCGTCCACTCCCTTTCTATGCCCCTGAATCTATTCTACTCACCATTTTATTCTATTCATCAGATTTTTTATTCACTTGATTTTTAGGTTCACTTGTTGATAGATATGTATTTGTTGTTCATAATTTTTATCTTTGCTTTTTCTTCTTCTTCTCAAAGGATACCTTTCAGTATTTCATATGATACTGGTTGGGTGGTGATGAACTCCTTTAGCTTTTTTCGTCTGAAGCTCTTTATCTGACCTTCAATTCTGAATGATAGCTTTGCTGGGTAAAGTAATCTTGGTTGTAGGTTCTTACAATTCAACACTTTGAATATTTCTTGCCACTCCATTCTGACCTGCAAAGTTTCTGTTGATAAATCAGCTGACAGTCCTACAGGTGCTCCCTTGTAGATAAATAACTGCTTTTCTTTTGCTGCTTTTAAGATTATCTCCTTGTCTTTTGCTCTTTGCATTTTAATTATGATGTGTCTTGGTGCGGTCCTCTTTGGATTCCTTTTGTTTGGGGTTCTCTGTGCTTCCTGGACTTGTAAGTCCACTTCTTTTACCAGGTAGGAAAAGTTTTCTGTCATTATTTCTTCAAATAGGTTTTCAATATCTTGCTTTCTCTCTTCTTCTAGCACCCCTATAATTCTGATGTTGATATGCTTGAAGTTGTGCCAGAGGCTCCTTACACTGTCTTCATATTTTTGGATTCTTTTTTTCTTTTTGCTTATCCATTTGGGTGTTTTTTGCTTCTTTGTATTTCAATTCTTTGACTTGATTGTTGCGTTCCTTTAGTCTGTTGTTGGATCTCTGTATAATATTCTTTATTTTAGTCAGTGTATGCTTAGATTTATTGAAGGTCTCACTAAGTTTATCAGTGGTGTCTAGAAAATTTTTGAAAAACCTTATAACTGTGGTTTTGAACTCTATATTCTGTCATTTGCTTTCCTCCATTTCTGTCATTTGTGATCTCTTTCTTTGTCTCCACATTTTGGCTGCTTCCTTCATTGATAGAGTGGCTTTCTGTGTTAGATGATCACTGAGAGGAAATGACCTCCAAGCCACTTGGTTATGTGAATCAGCTATGTCTACAATGGGAGAACTTCTGTGCTGGATACACCCTTATAGGGCAAGAGTTGTTTCAGTGGGGTTTTTGTGCTCACTGAGTCTGCCCCCTGATTGTGTCCCTTATGAATCTGAGGAGTTGTATTTAGGATGGTACCACTCTGACCACTGGGTACACTGGCTCTTGTATCTCCAAGGAGTTGCTATTTTAGCCTTTGCCTGATGCTACTCAGCCTTTTATATGCAAAAGCCTCTGTGCGCAGCTTGGGTGGGGCGGGGTCTTGGGGTGTCTTCAAGGTGGAGCAATCAGCTATGGCTGCTTCTCAGTCCTGCTCATTTTGTTTTCTTTAATCTTACAATTTTAGCTGTGTCTTTGTATTTGCTTCTATGTGTTAGATAGAACTATGCCTCTTAGTCTTTGTGGGCTAACCTTATGTAGAAAGTGTCTTGAGGGGTCCAATGGTTCAGTCTCATTGTCCACCTGCACTGGATGCTCTAGGTGTGCCCTTTTTGTGTGTTATTTGGGCTCTCTTGCTGTAACTGGGATTTGATTTTTAATGTGCCATTTATGGAAAGGATCTCCCTTCAAATTTGCTGCCAATGAGGTTTAAACCCAATGTTGTCATGCCAGCTGTTGTACAGGTGCTTTGGATCTGCTACTAGTGGGGCTCAATGAATTTTGTCCTGATTTTGTTGAATCTGGTCCCTTTGTGTGTCTCCCCTGGGCCTCCTTAGAGCTTCATTAGTATAGGTGAATGTGAGTAACTGTCCCTTTCTGGCCCTGGACAACCTGATTAAGGTCTAAGAGGTTGAATCCCCTCGTAGTCCTGTGGTAAGGGACTCCTAATCCCAGAGGCTGGGTCTGCCTTGAATCTCACACCTTGATTGTCTGTGTTCTGAGCTGCATTCCCTTCCCCCAGGGACTGGTCTCACAGGTGTCAGCTGCAGGTGCTTGGGGTCCTTGCTTTTGCCTCATTGAGCAGTTTGGATGATGTCTACAGCAGAGACCCAAACTATTCTTTTTGAGTAATTAGATCAGGCAAATAATCAAAGCCTTCAGAGACCTGCCTTTGCCTGCATACTCATTGGATTCAGTTTGGAGTTGCCTTGAGCAATCATCCACAGGTGCGATGAGAGGTTTTCCAACAGAGTGGGACGATTGCTTCTGCCTGGAGGCTAGTTGTTATTCTCATTCTCTTAATGGGACTCAAAAACTCCACAGGTTGGGGCAAGGGATTTTCCAATAGAGTGTGTCAACTGTCTCTACCAAGGCAAAAATGGCAGGATAGTAAAAGTTTGCCTAAGAAAGATGACCTCTGCAGTGTAAAGAAAAACTCAGCACAGGAAACCAGGGTGTCTGCCTTCTGAGCCCTATCTCCATATCCTCCAGCCCTGGATTTTGCTCACACAGCTCCAGTCCACTCTGCCCTTCCTCTGCTGGAGCCTAACATCAGTGACTGCACTTGAAATTTTGTGTGTTGGCCTTTAATAGGGTGCCTGAATTTCCAGCCATCTCTCCCTGGCAGTCAGCAGCCCTGCTGCTTTTCACAACCAGATGTTATTTGGGCACCTTTCTCAGTTCTGGTGCTCTCTGTTGGGGGGTCCACCTTGGGTATTAGACCTCAGAATTCTCAGTGGAAACCCCCACAGCTGAGATATCTCTCCAGAACTTCAGTTGCTGTCTGTGGGAGCCTGACCAGACCTTTCATGCCTCTGCCTTTCCCACCAGTCTCTATGTGGCCTCCACTTTCTGTCCTTGGTTATCAGAGTTCTCTCCAGCTAGTCTTTGGTTGATTATTAAGGGTGGTTGCTTTGTATTTTACTTGTAATTCTACTTTGATCCTGGGAGCATGTCTCTGAACTTCCACTTACTCTGTTGCCATTTTTAATTCCCCTAAATGCTATTTTTCAGATCGTGGTAGTACGATTAGTATTCTCTAAATAACACACAAGTATGAAGTTTAAGAAATTATAAGAACACGAATGGAGAAGCCAACATTACTCTTCAACTTAATTTTTTTTTTTACTTTTCATGATTGAAGCCTTATTCTTAGAATTACATATTAAAGGAATTGAACAGGCTTTTGTTGTTAATGTATCTAATATAATAAAAGAGTAATATGCAAATTGACCCTCACTCCATTACACCTAAGCCATGCACACCAGCCAAGCCATGCCCACCAGCCAATCAGAGCAGCTGTATGAAAATTAACCCAGTCAAGATAGTGGCCAGCAGCCATGGATCTAGAGCAAACAGGAGACTTCCGTTGCACCAGTGATAGAGGAAACTGCCTGCCTAGGCTGGCTATGGCCTCTGCTCAAGGCAACAATGTTTCAATTATATAAGCCATGGAGCTGAAGCAAACAGGAGGCTTCGTTGCCTGCCTAGGCCTCAGTTCAAGGCAACAAAGTTTCAATTATAGAAGTTAAATAAACCCCAGAAACCTGATTCCATCCAGCCTCACTGGGACGTTGGGTCAATGGGAGCTGTGGCCAGCCTGAAAACGGCCCTCAGCCCCTCACCCAGGCTGGCCAGACACTCTAGCAGGTGGACATCCCCCAAAGGGTCCCAGACTGCGAGAGGGCACAGGCTGGGCTGAGGGACCACTCCCGCCCCCCGAGTACACAAATTTTTGTGCACCGGGCCCCTAGTTTTACTATAATAGACATAGATTTATTAGCAACAAATATAAAGCTCCCTCCCATCTCTGCTGTCTCAGCTCCCTCCCTTCTCTGCCACTTTGCTCCCTCTCATCTCCAGTCTCTGCTGCCTTGCTTCCTCCCATCTCCACTGCCTCGATCCTTCCCTTCTGGGCTGCTTTGCTCCCTCCCACCTCCGCTGCCTTGATTCCTCCCTTTTCTGCTGCTTGGCTCCCTTCTGCAGCACTTGGCTTCCTTCTAGGCTGTCTTCAGTCTCCACTCCATGCCTGTGTATACAAATTAACTGCCATCTTGGCTGGGTTAATTTGCATATAGTAGCTCTGATTGGCTGGTGGGTGTGGCTTGACTGGTGGGTGTGGCTTAAGTGACTCAGAGTGATGGCTAATTTGCATATTACTCTTTTATTAGATTAGATAGCCAAGATTTGGAAGCAGCCTAAGTGTTTATCAATAGATGAGTAGATTAAAAAGCTGTGTTAAAAAATAAATAAAAAATAAATAAAAACTGTGTTACATTTACACAGTGGAATACTACTTGGTGTAAAAAATAAATCCTGCCCTGACTGGTTTGGCTTGGTGGATAGAGCATTGGCCTGTGGACTGAAAGGTCTCAGGTTTGATTCTGGTCAAGGGCATGTACCTTGGTTGTGGGCACATCCCCAGTAGGGAGTGTGCAGGAGGCAGCTGATCGATGTTTCTCTCTCATCAATGTTTCTAACTCTTTATCCTCCTCTCTTTTCCTCTCTGTACAAAATCAATAAAATATTTTTTTAAAAAAGAAATCCTACTATTTGCAACAGCATGGATCCAACTGGACAGCATTATGCTAAGTGAAATAAGTGACTCAGAGAAAGACAAGCAACATATTTCAGTTATATGTGAAAATGTAATGAACAAAGTAAACTAACAAAATATAAATAGACTCATAGGTAGAGAACAGATTGGTAACTATCTCAGGGGCAAAGGGATGCGAGACTAGGTGATAAAGGTGAAGGGATTAAGCAAAAATAAACAAACAATAATAACAAAAAACCCTCATAGACACAGGTAACAGCATGTTGATTACTAGAGGGAAAGCAGGGCAAGGGGAGGTAGAAGAGGGTAAAGGGGGGATCAATGGTGATGGAGGGAGACTTGAACACACAATACAATATACAAATGATGCATTATAAAATTGTATACCTGAAAACAATATAATTGTAGGTTTATATAAGTACTCCCCCAATAAATTCAATAGAAAATAAAACAAAGATATTATTTATTGGATTAAGTACATTCTCTTCTATTAATAATATCCTGTGTTTTAATCCAGAATTGATGAGAGCATCCAAAGCAACAGTAAATTTAAATATTTAAAATTTTATCATTAGCAGATGTACAGTGATTTCTCAGTGTCATGCTAGTTTTTATTTTATTCATTAATAGTTGAACATCTTTTCAAATAGCTATTGTCCATTATGATTTTCTTCTTATGAAAGTCCATTAAAATCTGTCTACTATTTTTTAATTGTTATATTTTTATACTTTTTTATCTGTAGTTGTTTATTGTGTATTCTGAGTCTTTGTTCACTGTTGATTACATACACTGTGAGTATCTACTACCATTCTACCACTCTGGGCTTGTATGTTTGTTTGTTATTTTTAATGTCCTTTAATGAATATATTTTACATTTTAATGTATATTAATTTATCTAAATTTCCTTTGTTATAAAGATATTCTCTATCATTGTCTTTTAAAATACTTTTCTGCTTTGCCCTGGTTGGTATAGCTCCATTGGTTGGGCTTCTTCCTGTGTACCTAAAGGCTATGTTTTCTATTACTGGTCAGGACACATGCCCAGATTGCAGGCTTGATCCCCAGTAGGGGATGTGCAGGAGGCAGCTGATGGATGTTGATATTTCTTTTTCTCTCTCTAAAAATTGATTTTAAAAAATATTTAAAAAATAAGAGAAACCCAGATAGTGTTGCTCAGTGGTTGAGTATTAATCTATGAACCAGAAGATCATGGGTTCAATTCTCGGTCAGGGCATATGCCCAGACTGAGAGCTCAGTCCCCAGTATAGGGCATGCAGAAGGCAGTCAATAAAGGATTCTCTCTCATCATTGATGTTTCTCTCTCTCTCCCTTCCTTTCTGAAATCAACAAAAATATATTTAAAAAAATAAAACAAAAAGTTTTGCTTTATAAAACATTTGTCTTTAAAAGATTTTGCCTTATAAATGTAGGTATTTAATTTACCTGGAATTCCTGTTTGGGTATCATGTATGGTGCCCAATTATTTTTCCACATAAATATTTTTTAAGCACCATTTGTTTAATTAAAAATTTATGTAAATAGATAAATATGTCATATATTTTCATTTAGTGCAACCCCTGCTTGTTAATCAAGTGTCATTCCATAAGTGTGTGAGATTCCATAAGTAATCATGACTTTGTATTTTGTTCTACTAATCTATGGGGCTCAATAATTAACTTGCCATCTCAATTATTACACCTTTGCAATAATTTTATTACAATTTTATGTAGTCTTGATATGTAACAGAGCTTGTCTCACAGCATGTTGTGTGTGTGTGTGTGTGTGTGTGTGTGTTTTCTCAACATAATCCTGACTATTCTTGGACCTTTGAATTTTCATTCAAATTTTAAAATCAGTATCAATTCCACACAAGAAAAATTATTGGACATTTGTGAGTTCATTTAATCTATAAATCCATTCTGTTTATTTAATCTCCGTAAAATACTACATTTTCTAATTTATGAACATTGTATATCTCATTTATTTAGGTCTCCTTTAATAACTCACAATGAAATTTTCTAATTTTTCTAATTTTATTTTGGCTATTTTCTAGTTATTTGATATTTTATACCGTATAAAATGGTATCTTCATAAATTTCTAATTTTTACTTTTACATAGAAAGACTATACTTTCATATTGACCTTGTATCCAGTACACATCAGAAATCAAGTTTACATCCTTATAGTTTATTTGCATATTTATTCATATTTCCAACCTATAAAACCATAGTTTTATTATTTCCAGTCATTTTGTTACTTGACAGAAGCAGGCCAGGAACAGGTCTGAATCAGGCCCACCTTTAGTGTGTGAGTTCTTGACTTCCTGTAGGAAAGATTTCACAACAGGAGTCTAGATGGGTTTGAGAGTATGTTTATTAAAGCTTGGGACAGGGAAATAAAGGAGGGAATTAGTGTAGAGGAAACAACAGGGGAGAACTTAGGCAGTGCTCTGCTCTGGCTCTCTAGCAATGTTATAGGATAGAAGTGAGCCAAGGTAGGACTGCTGTAGCTCACTGGGAAATCAGAGAACAGGGGGGACTTGGAGACAGGATCAGGGGGTGAGCCCAAGATGAGTTACTGCTGCCCACTGCTCTGCTGGCTGCAAGTCTCCTGAGGATGCTTAGAAATAAAAAGTTCATGCCAAGGAAAGGACAAGAGCATGCTGAGCAGCACTGAGTCATTTTCCTCAGGGTTTTTTTTTTTTTTTTTTTTTTGTCCTGAGGACTGAAGGGTCCCAGGTTCGATTCCTTTTCTTTTTCCAGCAGGCAAGAATTTTAAGGGAGGGTTTCAGTAGAATATTCATCAGCTTTCCAGGTGCATTTTTAATATGCTGATGCATTAAAATGAGTGTATAGGGGAGTTTGGGATTATCTTTTAGTCTGTTTTACTGTTTTATTTTTATCTTAGATCTGTCTGGATTTAATGGTTTTCTTGCTATTTGTTCCCTAACTTAATCTGTCCTTGGGTTTAGCTGCCATAATGGCATTAATTTGATCTTTGTTCTCTGTTTTCCCAAGCCAGGGTGATTTAAACTATGTATTCTCTGGTTAGGGTGGGGAGTAAAAACCGTTTGCTCTCAAGTGTCCTTGGTTAGGGAAGGGAAGGTCTTGCAATCCATAAACTGGCTGTAAGCTGCCCAAACCATTTGGCTTTGTTTAATTTTCTTGTCTCAGTTTCCCCATTCCACTTGCCCAGGTATTTTCTTTCTTCTTCTTTTTAAAAATATGTTCTTATTGATTTCAGAGAGAAAGGGAGAGGAGGAGGGAGATAGAAACATCAATAATGATAGAGAATCTTTGATTGTCTGCCTCCTGCATGTCCCCTACTGGGGATCAAGCCTGAAACCTGGGCATATGCCCTTGACGGAATCGAACTTGGGACCCTTCAGTCTGCAGGCTGATGCTCTTTCCACTGGGCCAAACTGGCTAGGGCTAAGGCATGTTCCTAACTTCTTACTCTCCTATTGCAACTTTACCTTTTATTTATTTATATGTGTAATCATTTATCATTTTTATTTATGCCTTATTGAACTGCCTAAAACATATAGTACATTGTTAAATATAAATGACTAGAGGACCGCTGCACAAAAATTTGTGCACTCTGGGGGGTCCCTCAGCCCGGCCTGTGCCCTCTGGCAATCTAGGACCCCTCAGGAGATGTCCACCTGCTGGCTTAAGCCTGCTCTCTGGGGGATTGGGCCTAAGCTAGCAGTCAGACATCCCTCTGGCAGCCCAGGAGCTCTCAGGGGATGCCCACTTGCCAGTGGGGAGCAGGCCTAAGCTGTAGTAGGACATCCTTAGCACAGCTGAGGAGGCAGGAGAGGCTACCACCACCACTGCTGTACTGGCAGCTGTCAGCCTGGCTTGTGGCTGAGCAGAGCTCCCCCTATGGGTGTGCACTGACCACCAGGGGCAGCTCCTGCATTGAGCATCTGCCCCCTGGTGGTCAGTGTGTGTCATAGTGACCAATTATTCCCATTGGTTCTGCTGTTAGGGTCAATTTGCATATTACCCCTTTATTATATAGAATAGAGGCCTGATGCATAGGTGGGGGCTGACTGGTTTTCCCTGAAGGGTGTCTCAGATCAGGGTGGGGGTCCCGCTGGGGTGCCTGGCCAGCCTGAGTGAGTGGCTGATGGGTGTTTGCATCGAGGCTGGCTGGAAGCAGGTATCTGGGATTTATTTACCTTCTATAGTTGAAACTTTGTTGCTTTGAGCAGAGGCCACAGCTGGCCAAGGCAGGCAGAAACCGTAGCTTCCTCATGCTCATTCCAGCTCCTTGGCTGCCAGCCGCCATCTTGGCTGGGTTAATTTTCATATAGTCATTCTGATTGGCTGGTTGGCATGGCGATTGGCTGGTGGGCATGGCTTAGGTATAGCAGAGTGACACCAATTTGCATATTACTCTTTTATTAGATTAGAAGATTACAACATCATTTGTTTTTCTTTTTAATTAAACTTATTGGGGTGACACTGGTTAATAAAATCATATAGGTTTCAAGAGTACAATTCTGTGATACATCACCTACATATCGCATTGTGTGTCCATCGTCAAAAATCAAATCTTTCATCACCATATATTTGACCCACTTAAGAATATTCGTTACTTGTTTTTCTGCTAAGAAAGTTGACTCCAAATTTAAAGAAACAATGAGGGCACATGTAAAAACATTCATGTTTACTTGGAATGCAGTGAATTCCAAATAATGAAGCTAATGAAACAATCTGAAATCGTCAAGTATATGTCTTATTTCATTTTTATGGATTCTTTCTTAGCTCAGAGTATGGTTTTTTTTTACTTTTAATTTTACTGTTTTGAATTAACCTTTTCTCAGTTATACTTACTTGTAAATATTAAATGTCCTTAATTTTAGATAGCTCTGAACCTTTTCATAAAGAATTGGGCCTCTTCATATTTGTGCATTTCTATAGAATATTCTTATGTGATCTATATAGATATCCTCAGAGATAAACAGGTATACAACTACACGGTAATTATAGCCTACTCTGGGCTTCTTTAGCCATACAAAATTATGCAGTGCTATGGAGGAAGCTGGACTATGTAATTAGTAAGAAAAACCAGGCTTGGGAATACCTTCAGGGTGACATGCTGGTATTCACAAATGCTTTGCTGGTCTAGACACCAATCCAACATTAATGCCATAAGATGAGGGAAAGGAAAAAAACCTACTGTATGAGGATTTAATTTTAGGGAAGATGACACTATCTTCAGAAGGGCATATACATTTAAAAATTGATTTGATTACAGATGCAAATTATTTGAATGGTTGCTCACTTCTCCCTATCAGAGCAATTTTAAAGTATAACTTTCTAGCCATACTTAATGTTGAAAAACTAAAAATTATGTGATATGTGCAAAAGAAAAAGATCTATAGACTCATATTTATAAATGTAGACTTAATCTTGGGGGGAGAATATATTATTGGTCATCCCAGCACTTTTGTGAATACTATTCCTCAGTTGCTAAAGGACTGCAATTATTTCCCTAAATAACCCAAGTCTTTTATCCATAGATAAGAGAAATGTATTATAGCTTAAAATGGTTCAAGGAATTAAAAGAACTGTGACTGAATTATCCCAGGCTACAATTTAACACAAAATCTGACTTTAATTATACATTGTGTCTGTTGTCAGCCATACTTGCTAATAAGAAAGAATGTCTGATCCAGAGGGCAAGATTGCATATGTTAACATGGTTACAAGTAAAAACAACATCTAATATATTTACAACTTTGTTAATACAAAGGGAAACTTGAGGAAGTGCTTTTCAAAATTGAACCCAAAAGAAGCCAATACCTTACATTCAATAAGCTAATTTTCCTTATCACTAATAAAAATCTGGGAACATAGTATAGTTTAAAAATAGACATATATAGATAAAGAAAAAAATAGTATCACTAGATAGTACACATTTGCACAAACACACTATTTTGCCTAAATGATCAAATCAATAATTGGTGTAATTTGGACAGCACCATAGAAGACAGTTTAAGATCAAGGAAAGCTATGAGTTATGGGTTGGCAAATAGTAACTTCATTTGAGTCTCTCCCTTCTTTCTGGATATTATCCTCCATTTTAACAATACGAAACAAGCCATTTAATAAGCAGAAGAGAACAGGATGTGTGTTTTCAATAACTCAATTAACAAATAAGTACTACAAACCTATGATCTCAACTCTGTGGTAAATGCTAGCACTTTAATGAATTTTTAAAGTTCATCAGCTTTGTCCATTATAAAATAAATGTTCATTAAATAAAATTGGAATATCCAGAAAAGAAAAGTAAGGAAAATTCCACATTATTTCCATTTTCAGAGACTCACATCCACTATAAACATTTTGGTTGAATTTCTTTTCAGTATCCTTTTTGGCCTCTGTGGGAAGGTTTTATGTTGCTATTATTGTCTGCTTCATTCTGTTACCATTATATAATATAATAATTGTTCTTTTCTATTGTGTTACATCCTCTTATGTTATGTAATTCATTTATTAAATAAATATTTATCATCATTAGGTATCACTCTTTTAGGTACTGAAATACAGCAATGAACATAGTTCCTGCTCACATGAGAATACAATCTAGTGGTTGGGTGGGGGACAACAATGCAAATAAACATAAAATATTTCAGGTGTTTTTAAATGCTAAGGAGAAAAATAAAGTAGATTAATTAAGAGGAATAACGAGTTCTGAAAGGGAGTGGGGTTTGCAATATCATATAGAGGAGTGAGGAAAGCCTTTCCTATTTGGTGATATTTTAGGTGAGATCTAAGAATTGATAGAATGGTCTGTGCCTATATCTGGAGAAAGAGAGTTTCAGGCAAAGGGACAGAATACGCACAAAGCCAATTGAGGTATTTCTGAGAATAACAAAGTGACAGTATGGCAGGAGTGACATGAAAAAAGGGAAGAGGAGTAAGAGATTTAATCAACAAGGTAAGGTCATGGTAGTGCTACCAGGGAGACAATGAGATTTATTGTTTTCTTGAAGGAAAGATTTTAATCAAGAGACAAAGTGTAGGAAAGTAAGAATTTATTGGCTGCAGAAAAAATATACTTAGGAAAGAGAAAAAAGGAAGGGCAAAGAAGAAGTAACAGGAGAGCCTAGGCTGGGCTGCTTTGGCTCGCTGAAAAGTCAAAGAAAGGGGGCCTTGGAGACAGGTTCAGGGGGTGAGCCCAGGACAAGCTGCTGCTGCTCATTGCTCCCCTGGTTGCAAATCTCATGGGGCCCCCTAGAGGGAAGAAGGGAAAGGGAATGATGATGGCATGCTCCCCTTGGGGAGAGTGCATGCTGGGTCCTTTATTCTGAACATATTTATCTCTTTCTTGGAGGTGGAAATCTAGGGGAGGTCTCAGGGGAGGGTCTCAAGAGAATATTCATCAGCTTTCCAGGTGTGCTTTTTCAGGGTCATGGTCTCCACTGATTGGTCAATGCAGCTGGTCCTTGAAGCAACCATAGTGCCAACTGTCTGGTTTTGCTGCTTTTCTAGGCCTAGAGCTGAAATACAACTGAGGCCTAGATATTATCTTTAGGAAGAAAAGGTCAGGGTGTCCAAACTGCATGAATAGCAATATGCTAAGGGAGGAAATGTTACCCTGGGGGCTAGGTTACTGTTTTCCCAGTTTAGCCCTTGCTAGGCATCCAGGACTTTCTGCCCTGGTGAGTTTTTGTACTTGGGCCATCATCCATGCTCTAACTGCCTATAACAGTAGAACTTTAAAATTCATTTTGTCTGAGATGAACTGCCACCAGACATTGCAAGCAAGAAAGTTACATGATGTGACTTATATTTGTAAGAAATCATCATGCCAGTTATATGGAGACTAGAGTATAGAAAGAAAGGGCAAGAGTAAGATTTGTTAGGAGACTTCTGAAATAATCTAGGTGAGGGATGATGGTGGTTTGGACCGTGCTGTTGGTAATAAAGGTGATAGTTAGGTCATAAGATTTTGAGTATATTTTGAAGGCTTAATCTTCATAATTTTTCAGCAGACTGGATGTGGGGTATGTGGCCAAAGAAAGGGATCAAGAGAAACACCAAGGTTTTGCCATAAAAACTACAAAAAAGGAATTGCCATTTACTGAAATGGAGAAGATACAAGGAGGGGCAGATTTACAGGGTGAGGAAATAAGAGTTCAGTTATTATAAAATCTTTGTAATTATATTTTTTAAATTTTTCCCTTTATCGATTAAGATACTACAAATGTGACTTTATCCCCCCAATGTCCTCTCATCCCCCGATTCCTGCCCTCACCCTCACCCCCTGTTGTCCACATAGATTGCTTGTGCTTATATGCATGCATAAAAGTCCTTTGGTTGTTCTCTCCCCCTCCCCTATCTTCCCTCTGAGTTTTGAGGATTTGATTGATGCTTCTCTGTCTCTACATCAGTTTTTCTTCATCCGTTTATGTGGTTCACTATAATCCACAAATGAGTGAGAGCATGTGATACTTATCTTTCTCTGACTGACATATTTCACTTAGCATAAAGCTCTCCAGATCCATGCATGCTGTTGCAAATGGTAGCAGATCCTTCCTTTTTACAGCAGCACAGTATTCCATTGTGTACATGTAACACGGTTTTTTAATCCACTCATCTGCTGATGGGCACTTAGGTTGTTTCCAAATCTTAGCTATGGTGAATTGTGCTGCTATAAACATAGGGGTGCATATATCCTTACTTATTGGCGTTTCTGGTTTCTTGGGATATATTCCTAGAAGTGGGATCATTGGGTCAAATGGGAGTTCCATTTTTAATTTTTTGAGGAAACTTCATACTGTCTTCCATAGTGGCTGCACCAGTCTGCATTTCCACCAGCAGTGCAGAAGGGTTCCTTTTTCTCTGCATCCTCGCCAGCATTTGTCATTTGTTGATGATAGCCATTCTGACAGGTGTGAGATGGTACCTCATTGTTGTTTTGATTTGCATCTCTCAGATTATTAGTGACTTTGAGCATGTTTTCATATGTCTCTCAGCCTTATTTATGTCCCCTTTCGAAAAGTGTCTATTCAGGTCCATTGCCATTTTTTGATTGGGTTGTTTATCTTCCTTTTGTTAAGTTGTATGAGTTCCCTGTAAATGTTGGAGATTAAACCTTTATCAGAGATATCATTGGCAAATATGTTCTACTATGCAGTGGGCTTTCTTGCTGTTTTGTTCATGGTTTCTTTTGCTGTGCAGAAGCTTTTTATTTCTATAGTCCCATTTTTTTATTTTCCCTTTAGTTTCCATTGCCCTAGGAGCTGTGTCAGTGAAGAAATTTTTTTGGCATATGTCTGAAATTTTGCTACCCGTGGATTCTTCTAGTATTTTTATGATTTCCCATCTTACGTTTAAGTCCTTTATCCATTTTGAGTTTATTTTTGTGTATGGTGTAAGTTGGTGGTCTAGTTTCATTTTTTTGCATGTGTCTGACCAAGTTTCCCAGTACCATTTATTGAAGAGACTGTCTTGGCTCCATTGTATGATATTTCCTCCTTTGTCAAATATTATTTGAGCACATTGTGCTGGAAACTGATTATTTTTATGCTAGAAACTGATTGTTTTTAACCTACTTTGGTTGCTCTGAAAGGTCAGAGCTATGCACCCGTTGTTTAAGTTGAAACATTGTTAATTATAGCAAATCTCCACCTGTTAATCACATGTAAAATTCTTCCTCAGAATTTCCTGCCTAAGGATATTGTTGTTTTCTCAGAGACTCAATAAAAGGCTGGTGAGACTCAGGCATCAGTGGGCAATCTACCCTGGTAGAGGAAAGATGCCACGCCTGGTCCCCCAGTTTCCAAATTGATTCTCTTCCAGTCTCTCTCTCTTCATTTTGTGTGCGGCCTCCTTCAGA
>PVJC01018552.1:0-31226 GCA_004026665.1 Murina feae | reverse complement strand
GCACAAATTTTTGTGCACCGGGCCCCTAGTTCAATATAATAGGAAGTCTGGATTTTCCATCAGGCAACAATAACAAGAAGTGGTTCTTAAAAATTATTAGTGGATATGAAATATGCACCTAACCCCAAATATATAAAGCTGTTTTGATAAGGGGAGTAATCACCTGTAGTCTTGCTTTCCTTCTTTGTCTCTCATCGGCACGGTGCACCTACGATAGTTAAGTAAGAAAACATTAAATGAATATTGCATGCGGCACTGGCTGGCACACACGCAGAGAGGGGATTCCCTGCCAATAAGGGGCACAGGCAGATTCAAGCTCTTCAGCTTTCCTTGGGAGACATTTTATGAATACATTAAAAAATAATATTAAAAAAGAAAAATGTTTAGAATGCTAATTAAAAAAAGAAATTGCTTCATTGCTTCCAGATTTTAACCAGTTCTAAGTCTAGGCTTTTGCCCTTTGTTTGACCTTCTGCTAAAAGTATGAGACTTCAAAATTTCTGATTTAGAAAATTAAAGTCAATGTTATCTAAACAAAAAAGGAACCTCTATGACCAGCTCTAAACTTTCTTGTATCTCTAGCTTAAATTGATAGAGCTTTCGTCTAATAGAATTTAAGGAAATAAAAATTCTTGCCACAAAGCAGGTAACCTGGGAGCAAGGGAAGGGCCAGGACCTAGGACTAAGAACTATGTAACTGGTTCAGTTTAAACCTTTTACCAGCCCGGGGTGTATTAACCTCTTAGACACAGTATTTTCCTAACTTTACAAATGAGGAAATGGAACTGCAGAGAAGCTAAGCACCTTTTTCACAGTCACATGGCTGATTCTGTGGTGAGCCCAGATTGGAGTCCCACCCAGCTGCACTCAAGACGTTTGTCAATGCAGACTCACCCAAGCTTGTAATCAAAGGAGCGAGTTTCATTCAGAATTTCTCCTCCATTCTCAAGTTCTGTGATTTGCCTCTGAATTTCATAGTCTAAGAAAAACACAGTACTTTAGTAACATATTTTTTATTCCTTTCATCCAGCCAAGCAATATTTAAAAACCTTTAAAAATCTTTAACAAAAGTAGTCAACAGAATCATATATAACTAGAGGCCCAGTGCATGAAATTCATGCACTCTAGGGGGGTTGGCAGGGGGTCCCTCAGCCCGACCTGCACCCTCTCACAGTCTGGGAACCTTGTGATTGATCGGCCCCATAGAGGGAGGCCCCAGCCACCCACCACTGTGCCACCAGCCAGTAACCTGGACCTTCCTCTACAGGGCGATTGATTGCTCCAAAGAGGTAGTCCCTGCCCACCCAGCCGTGGCTCTGCAATGGATCACCCCCATAGAGGGAGACCATCCCCACGTAGGGAGGCCCCTTCACCCACTGCAGCCTTTTGGTCAGTGGCCTGGGCCTCCCTCTCTGGGGCAATCATGGATCCCCCCAAATGATCACCCCACTGGCCAGTGGCCTAAACCTCCCTCTGCAGGGCAATAATGGGGTGATGGCCGGGCTCCTCACCAATCGCATTGCACCTGCCTTAGCTGGCTTGGCACCAGTGGGTGTCATAGTGTGGTCATCCTGACAGTTGTTCTGCTGTTTGGCCATTCGGCCAATTTGCATATTATGCTTTTATTATTATAAATAATTCTTCCTTTGTGCAACTCCCTCCTTATCCATGGTTTCACTCTCTGGTTTCAGATACCTGAATTCAATCACAGTCCAAGGTTAAAATTTCCTCAGTCTCAGGCAATGTGTGCTCCTGATATCCAACCATCAACATCATGACCCAGGATGACTCAAAGCAGAGGATTTTCCTTCTGATGTATCCTCAGAAGGTCAACAGTAGCCCAAAGCTGCATCACAGTGCCTACGTCACTCACTTCCTTCGCTGCACTAGGCATTGTATCATCTCACATCATCACAAGTCAAGCGTGCGTATAGTACTGTATATTTGAAGAAAGACAGACAGACTGACACCACATCCACATAACTTACCATAGTATGGTGTTATAATTATTCTATTTTAGTATTACTTATTATTATTAATCTCTTACTGTGCCTAATCTATAAATTAAATCATAGATATGTATAGAAAAAACAATTATCTATAGGGTTTGGGTACTATTCACGGCTACAGGCATCCATGGGGAGTCTTGGAAAATACATCCCCTGTGGATAGTTGGGGGGGGGGAACTACTGCATACTGTATTTTCTTCTTGTTGCCTTCATAGAATTATGGTGTTTAAAAGGGTCTTTTATTAAACTCTACTCTCTTCCTTTTTGAGAAAAGTTGGGTTCAGAGAGATTAAATGACCCAGGTTACACAGCTTGATAGAAAAAGGGCTGGGGCCACCATCTAGGCCCAGTGACCAAAGATCTAAAACTGCTGCCTGTTAAGAGTTCTTCCCTGGAATCCCCTGAGGCCACACAAGAAGGCCCAGGCTAGGCAAGTAAATGCAGAAAGACCAAGTGGATAGAGAAGCCTAGCATACATCCAGCACCAAGGTCCCACGGTGTGAGTGAGGTCATCTCAGACCCTTTGTTTCAGCTGGGCTGCCAGCTTCCACAGTCACATCGAGGAGCTGGGGCAGGACAGCAGCAAAATCACCCAGTGCACAAGTGCAAAAAACTGTGGAAACTGAAAGTTGTTGTACAAGCTACTAAGGCTGGGGTGGTATGTTACACAGCAATAGATAATGGGCACAGAGAAGTAAAATTAGGAGTAACAGCTGACATTCACCTATTGCTTTGGCCAAGAACCTGGCACTGTTGAGATTCTTCACTTCAGTTCGAACACCCAAAGGCTCCCCAGGGTGATGCACAGATATATTGGCATCCACCCTCAACTGGCCCTCTGAAAAGAGAGAAAAAAAGACAATTCTTTAGAAATTCTCCGAGGCAACATGTTTAAAAGGCAGGAAAGTATCCAGGCAAGCAACATCTAACTCTACTTGCTCATTAGTGACAGCAACCTAACCTCAGAGAAGGAACGTTGGTTCTGAAGTACATGACTGGTACTTCTGTCTGCATAAGAGAATCCTGGCCCCAAAGCATCTCAAGTGTGTGCATGTATGTGTATGTATTTGTGTGCACTTGTGCACATGCAGAGAGAGGAGAAATTCTGGATACACCAGCTGGGGACATTTCGTTCCTTTTGTGCCAAGCAAGAAAAACAATACTAATAAAATGGAGATTTACTCAGTTTTATTCTCAAGTTTTTTTCAAAGTATCAGAGCTGGTTTGTTGGGAAGGCCTCAGAAATGACTACCTGATAGCCCTCCATGCTCTCCAAAGGAATGGGGATTTCCAATAGTGATTCTGGGGGATTAACAAGAGAGTCCTTGAGAATTTACAGCTCGAGGGCGAGAGCAGAACTTGGGCATTTCCCTCCTCTGGCACTGTAACAATCCCCTCCTTCCAGACAGGACTCTGCATCCTCTCTGGCTGCTGTAAGGATCGGCTGCAGTGGACTCTGCATCCTCTCTGGCTGCTGTTTAGACGTGGAGTCTGTCCTGAGACTCAGAGGGAGGTGTCTCCAAACTGGAAGGACCTTCTCTGACCTCAAAAGCCCCTTTAGATTAAGGGCAATAGCCCAAAAGGAAACAGGTGCTTTGTGGAGAAGACTAAGATGCTCTTGAGGAGGAGAGGGAGGCAAAGTTCCAAGACAAATAGGGAGGTGAAGTTAAGAAACACTTAGGCCTTATACCCTACAAAATAAAGCTCAATTTCACTTACAATATTTAAAACGGGACAGAATAAGAAGATGCTGAATTTTTATTTTGGTAGGCATGTTTTTAAATTGAAAAATAATCTGCCAAATCTAAGTGTTCTGATAGGCTGAATAAAGAAATGGACTCTCCCAGATTCCATAGCAAATGCATATTAAAATAAAAAAAATGGTGTAAATAAATTCCATGCCAAGAAAGGAGACCCTAGGCACTGGTCTCTGTCACCGCCCCAGAAGTGGGCTGTGGGGCTCACTCTCTAAGCTAGAGACAAGGACAGGCTGCGCCTTGCCCAGCTCTTTACTCATTCCCACAGGAAAGGGAAGAGCTCACCCTACCTGCTAATGCAACCCCCCTCCCTCCCAATGCTGACAATCAGGGAACAGGTGCCTTTCAGTTTGGAAATTACTCCATGTCTCTAATCTGGACATCTCAAGACTTTTACAAAATCCTGTAGCCCCTTTTGGACAATTTGTGCTTACCCGAATCTCAAAAAGTTCCAAATATTCCTGACATCATCAGACTCCGTCTGGGAACCCTGAAGTCATCTTCTGCTTTTGTTTTCTTTGTCCTTTATATCCAAACTGATAACTAGATCCTATCAGTTCTTCCCTCCAAATATTCCTCATACCTGTCACTACCTCTCCATTTCCACTGTTGCCACCCTCGCCTGAGGTCTCAGAACTTCAAGCCCAGATGACAGAATCACATCTAGACTTTTAATACAGCAACCAACCCCTCAACCCCTCCTTGTCAGGCACCTTGGTGCAGCTCTGACTTTCATCCTCCCACAAGGTCATGTTCAGCATTCCCTCTGTTTGCTCAAGTGCACAACCAGCCCCTGTGGGATCGACTCATCTCCTCTGCTTGGTATTCAAGAGCCCTCATTTGGTCTTGGCTGACACTGCCCACATTTCCCCAAAGGCATTCCATGAGAAAGCTCTCCTCCAATCAGGGGAGTCTCTTCACACAAGGCCCTGTTTGCGCCACTGGCTCCCATGCACTCTCTTCATCAGTGTGACTGTCCCTTCTTCAACCTCTGCTCATCCTTCAAGGTCCCACTTGAACATTAGTACCTTCTCCTCCTTAAAACCCCTTATCAATAAGCTGGCCTCCACTGCTGGCTCCCCTGCATTATTAGAACGTACACAACCAATACTACAGGATCTAGCACATGTCTACAGTCCATTTTGAATTAATCTTATCTTCAAGACCAGAATGGCAGGCCTTTGAAAAATGGGCCCAGCTTTTATATCCCCACCACTCTTGCCTTCCCAAGTACATCATTCTTTCAGTCACCTCCTTTTTTTTTTTTATATCAGTCATTAACCTCCCTTTCTCAGCACTACTTCTGATATATACATATATAATATTTCTCATTAAAAAAACAAAGCCCTGCTCTCCTGAACCCAATTCTCTGTCATTCAGTTACCATTTCTCTACTTTCCTACTCAACAAATCATCGCAAACAAGTTTTGTTTGCAGCACATACTGTCTCCATGATCTCACCTCCCATTTACTTCTAAACCCAGTTCAGCTTGGCTTCTATCTCCTCCTCTGGGAAAATGCCTACACAAAGTCACCAACAACCTCCTGCCACCAAATCCAGTGGACAAGGGACATGTTCTCTCTTCCCCTTATGGGATACCTCAGCCACACGACATACTGGCTGATCCTTCCTTCCTGAAATATTGTCCTCTCTCAGCTCCTGGGGCCTTAAGCACTGTCTACTTACCTCCGGCCGCCCTGGGAGACTCCATTTCCACTTCATTTATTGCTGGTGCTTTCTTTCCCATTCAAACTCTTAGGAATGTCTTCTTTGCTCATACTCTTGCTGTAGGGGTATATGTTTTACATACCATCTATTGCTGATGACTCATAAATTAATCTCCTCAGCTCAGACCTCTATTTGGAGCTCCTCATCGATATCCAACGTCTACTTGACACCTCCACTTGGAGGTCTCAAAGGTATTTCAATTTCTGAAACTAAATCCTGACGTGCCCCCAAACCCCACAAAAGCCATCTTGTCCTCAACTTAGCAATTGCAATAAATAGCACCACCACTTAGCTCCTCAGCCTTCTTAAAAGGCATCTTTGACATCTTTTTGTCTCTTGGCTTCCATGCCAGCCTGTTAATAAATCCTCTTATTTCAAAAAACTATCTTGAACCTATCTGTCTTGATCTTTTATCTTCACTGATACCAGCCCTGTCCACAAAAGCATCATCTTCCATATAAATGATGACAAAAGCTTTTTACCTGGTCTTGCTTCCTCTTACCCTTCTGAGTCTACTTTCCACAAAGCAGACAGCGTGGTTTTTCTAAAATATTACACAGACTAAGTCATTCCCTTGCTTCAAAGCCCTTTGAGGGCTTCCCACTGCACTTGGAATGAAACCCAAACAACTTCCTGCCATTTCCAGTAATCTATCCCAAGCCACACTTGACGCTGCATTTGCCTGCTCATTATGCTTTCCCTGCAGTGGCTGTTAACTATGCTAACTCCTGAGCGAGCGTATCCTGAGGTTTTTCTCATGCAGGGACTGCCTTAGTGTTTTCCTGGAATGCTCATTCCCTCCCTCTATGCTGCCTGGGCCTGGACTCATTCTTCAGGTCTCAAAGAAATGTTGCCTCCCCCGAGAGGCCTTCAATTTGCTTGACACCCTATTTATTTCCTTAATGCACTTATCACTATAATTGCTTCTGCTTTATTTGTTAATGAATTTTCCTCCTTCATGAACATAAGCTTGTGAATATCCTTTGCATGGCTATATTCAGAACCCAGAGCTGGGTCTAGAACATAGTAATTGTTCAATAAATTAATACCTTATTGAACAAGCCAAAACTATGGTGTTTTCCTGAGCAATGAGTAAGTGGACTGGTTACTGTCTCACAGCAGGTTCCTCATAAATTCTAAAGTTGTGTCTACGTAGGACTAAATTACAGCTGGAATAATCTGAAAGGCCCATGTAGCTCAAAGGAAGACTTCCACAGTATGCTGAGCTCTACTCAACCAAATTTCAATACTTGAGAGACAACTCTGTTGGAACTCAGGGAACCCTGAATTGGACCTCATTTGCTTTTAAGAACGAAACCATCTTTCACAATTTAGAACTCTAATTTGGAAATGGAATAAAAGCATGAATTTCAGTCTCTCCCAGAGATGACCATGCTATAGAAAAGGCTGAGAGGAATCATTTAGTATCCTGCAGTGTTGAAAGAGCATTCCCTAGCCTGGATTCAAATATGGCATCAAACATTAACAAAAGACATTCTATCCAGTGAAGACAAAATACCTTTTAAACAAATTAAGTTAAATCGCTTCACGTGCACAAAAGCTTTACCAGTCATGTTCGGCAACACCAAGGGAGGGCCTTTATTCACATATCATGAGAATGCTATGAAGCTCAATTTCTACCCTCTAGAAGTAGAAATTTGTAACAGCAAAGCCAAAGAACTACACCACTGAGCACAATGATATGGTACAGTTACATTATTTTTTCCTGAAACACACTCACACATCAGAAATATAACATCAGGACAGAAAGCTATGTCTGTAATAGGAGGGGCCTAAGGATTTAGTGAGAAGTCTATTAAACTATCTCATTTTGATCACTGAATACTCTCCAGAACTTAAATAACAAGGTTTGACAATGAGAAAAAGTGACCATATTTTACAAAGTGTAGTCATCTAAAATGAGCGGTGATTCTATAAAAGTAACACTACTTACTATTGTTAAAAATACCTAAGATAGTGAGCACAGGTTATTTGTCAGGGCCTGTGATAAGTTTTATACACATTATGACATTCATTCCCTACAATCTAGTTCAATGACAAAGTCACTTAGATACCCTTTAGGCATTTCAAACTTAACATTCAAAATGATTTTCTCCCACAAAATTACTCCTCTCCCAATTATCCCTATCTCAGTAAATCATCTCCCTGTCTCAGGGACACCATCTAGCTGCCCCAACTATCTGAAGACTTGTATGGTTTTTTTGTTCTTTGGTTTCTTCCTTTCCCTTTCTATACACAATTACCTGAGGACTCATTTTCTAAGTGTGGAAAGTGAGGTTCAGAAAGATCAAATACCTTGCCAGGTTCCTACAGCTATAAGTGGTAGGACAGGATTCCATCTCAGATCTGGGACCTTAGTGCCATTAGCACCCATGGTACCCATGTTCTGCTATACTATCTTTCAAAGTTATCTATGGCAATTATTATAGACCCGGTGCACAAATTCATGCACCAGTGGGGTTCCTCAACCTGGCCTGTGGGATTGGGCCGAAATCAGCTCTCTGACATCCCCCAAGGGGTTCTGGATTGCAAGAAGGTGCAGGCCAGGCAGAGGGACCCCAATGGTACACAATCAGGGCTGGGGAGGGATGTGGGAGGCTGGCCAGCGGGGGAGGGATTGTAGGAGGGTTCCAGGACATGTCCAGCCTGACTCACTCAGTCCTGGATCTTCTGGACCCCAGCAGTAAGCTAACCTACTGGTTGGAGCGTCTGCCACCTGGTGGTCAATGCACGGTTGTGCGTGCGGTTTTAGCATATCATTAGCATATTATGCTTTGATTGGTTGAACGGACTACCAGATACTTAGCATATTAGCCTTTTATTATATAGGACTAGAGACCCAGTGCACAAAAATTTGTGCCCTCGGGAGGGTCCCTCAGCCCAGTCTGCACCCTCTCACAGCCCGGGAGCCCTCAGGGGATGTCCAAATGACAGCTTAGTGAGAGCGGGCCTAAGCCGCAGTCTGGCCTCCCTCTGTGGGAAGTGACCAGAAGGCTGATCAAGGGACAGCAAGCAGCTGGCCCCGCCCTGAATCGTCCTATCGCAGTCATAGTCGCCGGTGGCCTCCCTCTGCGGGAGGCAACCCCGGCAGGCCTATCTGGGGATAATGAGCAGCCAGCCCCGTGCTGAACTGCTTCACTGCTGCCTGTGGCCTCTTTCTGTAGGAAGCAACCAGGTGGGCAATCAGGGGATGGCGCTGGCCCCCATCACCCTGCTGCTGGTCGCTGCTGCCCTTCCTCCCAACCCCATTGCCATCCCCTCCCTCTGCCCACTGGCACGTGCCTTGGCTGTCCTGGTGCCACCTGCTCGCTGGCACTTCTCTCCCCCTTGCCCCCTCGCCTGCCAACTAGTTGTTCCTCTGTTCCGTCGATTTGCATATTATACTTTTATTACATAGGATAGCTATCTATTGTTGCCACTAGGAGGCAGTGTGATCAGTGCTTAAAGAAAAGGCTCTTGGAGTCTGACATACCCGGGCTCAAATCCTAGCTCAGTCACTTCTTGTGAGCTTTGGGCAAATAACCCAACCTCCTTAAGCCTCACTTTCCTCACCTGTACAATGGGCATAAAAACATCTCTCAGGAATTATCATAAAGTTTAAATGAGATAAATGAGTTTTAAAAATGCTTAGTGAACCAATGAGCACATGCCACATGTTCAAATTGAACAATATTATTACCACTGAAACATTTTGTATGTCTACATAGATACAAATTCAACTCAACAGACTGTTTTGAAGATCTCACAGTGGCAGACATCCCTGAGAAAGAAATGACTTTTGGAACCCAGGCTGAGCTGGTCTATGCTCATCAGCAAAACTATCAGGAACTCACTGAATCACAGCCCAGAGGAATTTAAGAGTCATTCCCAAAGCACCCTGGGGACCCACTGGTCCTCCCCAGAGTGGATTTCAGTTCCTAGGCTGCAGTCTCCAGTGCCAACACAGTGGTCCCCTGGTGGTGGGAGCAAAGGGGTCGGGGCTGACCCCTGCAGATGCTATAGACTTTGGACCCTCCCCATAGCACTTTGGGACCACCACAGCCATGCTGCTGCTGTGCTAGGGGAAATCTTTGGTTTTTAAAAAGCAGCAAAAAATATCACACCAAATGGCATTTAATGAATCTTCTCAGCTGTCAGTGAATAGACACGTTCTTGCCGATATGGTTTATCTCTTGGCAAGGACCCAGATGGGGTTACTTCTCAGCTAACAGGTGGCCTGTTTATTATTCCATAAGTTTGGTAGAAATCAGTTATTTTGAAGAAGAATGGAATAATAAAAACTGTTTTTAAAGCAACAGAGAATTAACACTTAATGCATGAATGAATAACTATCCAACCTGCCCATATTTCACTTACGTTCTGTGGGTAAAAGCAGAATAAGCCATAAATCTAAAATGGAGGGTTTTAATATTCTAAAACAAAGCCTTGTTTCTCTAAAGCAAACTTGCAGGCAGCTAACCTTTAAGCCACTCACTCATGTGGCTAGTGTTTTTCCAATCCTTAGCTTAAGGAAGATAGCAAATAGGCAAGTTCTATCTTCAGATTCAACTTGTACCAGGGCTCTGATGTAACAATTTATTGCTTGTAAGATGTCCTATGTGGCAAATGTGGCACTACGAATTCAGAAGTCTTTTTTTTTTTTTTTGTAGAATACAACTATATTGCATGACATGAAAAGGTTGGTAAACAGCATCACAAACTGGCAGGAAGACAAATCATCACTCTCAGAGGTATTTACGGGCACCCACTGTGACCACTCGTGTTGGCTGATGTTACATGTCAACTTGACTGGGTTATGGGGTACCCAGATATTTGGTTAAACATTATTCTAGGTGTGTCTGCTTCTGGATGAGATTACCATATGAATCCACACACTGAGTAAAGCAGACTGCTTCCCCCCTGTGAGTGGGTGCCATTCAATTCATGGGAGGCCTAAATAGAACAAAAGGCAAAGTGGGGGCATTCAGATTCTCTGCCTGACTGCCTTTGAGCTATTAGTCTCCTGCCTTTGGACTTGGCTCAGACTGGAACTTACACCATCAGCTCTCCGAGGGTCCTCAGGCCTGTGGACCTGAACTGGACTGCATTATCCGCTCCCCTGGAGCTTGCGCTCTTGTAAGAGCTCTTCTGCAGCTTCCTAACTAGATCCTGGAACTTCTCAGCCTCCATGATCATATGAGCCAGTTCCTTAAAATAAATGTCATTAGATACAAACACACATGCGTAACATATTAGTACACACATTCCACTGGTCCTGTTTCTCTGGAGAACCCTACTACACCACTGCAGTGATCTCTGATGAACAACTGTACATGAGAATCTGTATCCTCTCTCCACTCTGTAAGGGAGTGCTCTGTGGGTCGAAGAAGATTTTTAAAAAGCTTCTGGAACATAAAATAGGGAGAAAACCACAGGAGAGACTAGCTTTCAGGGAATGTCGGGCCAGCAAAGCAGCACTAGGAAGGGGCCAAGGGAGCGAGCCATGAAGAAACTGAACTCGACAGGAACTTGTAATCCTATGTCAGATGTGAAAATACTTAAAATGCATAGTTTGTTTGGTACCAAGGACACAAGTGGGTTTTCCTGTTTACCTTAATTTCTACTGAATTAAAGATTTTATCTCAAAGTTAAAGTTTAGTGAAATCATAACCTTGGCTTATAGTTTATATAATTTGGCTTCAGCTGCACATAGATGAAAATTCTCCAAAAGAAGGAAAAGAAAGACCAAAAAGAAAGGCATCAACTAACAAAGAAGTGCCACCCACACAGCTCTCACAAACTGAGTTATTCTGGACAAACAGTGCCTTCTCACCGAGAAAGGTGAAACCATTCAAACACATTATTTCCTCAACCCTCACAACATTCTGATTCATGAAGCCAGACAGAGCATCTACTCCTGTGACTCCTAATCTCACAAGCTTGGGCCCAGGGCCTCTGTACTCTTGTTATTAGTGTGTTGAAGGGGCTCAGAAAAGAATCCAAGGAAAATTCTAAAAAAAACCCAAAACAATTAGGAATGTAAAAAGCTGAAAAAAGGATGTAAACCACCTCAAAGTAGCTGATGCAGAGAATAAACCTTAAGTGCAGAGACCCGAGAAGCAGAAAGGGAGGAGGTATAGAAGGAGGGACACTGCTTGTGAGCTTGTACCTGCCATGTTTGCCTGGCTGGTCCCCAGGGCTTGAAGTATCAGCTGCAGCTCCCTGACAGCTGTTGCTGCCTCTTCTCCACAGGACATATCGGGCTCCAGGACCACTTCCAGAAGGCCAACTCCTACCAAACGAGAGGCAGAGTCAGCCTGGCTGAGCTCTCCAATCTGACCAGCAGATAAATTAGGCTGAAGTCTTTGGAAAACCATGCATCACTGAAGGACTCTCAAAGTGGGTCATAGCCTCAGAATTGCTTCTCTCTTTTTCCTCACATTTTAATCTTTAACTTTGCATCATTTCTTTTAAAGTCAGCTTAAGACATCAACCTGTTGGGTCTGAAGAGGCTAGGTTTGTCTCCTGTTAGGACTGGGTTGTTAACAAGCCCAATAGTAATCACAGTTCTTTGATCAGCTGTGTCAGTACCAATGCAGATATTCTGATCTCCACCTGTCAGGCTTCTAGGCCTGTGTTCTCAATTTGTTTGAGGAAACTGGAGGGGAGGAGGAGGCTGTGAGGAAAAGTAATGGAGAATCTCTAAGCCTACCTGCCCTGTTCAAGTCAATGAGCGTCTGGGACCGCAGGTCATCGTGAAGGCTCTTGCCACTGTCTTGCTCCAGCTGGATCTGCTTGATCCTCACTATCTTGTTGATCACCTGATTCGGCTTCTTCCCCACACAGACGCTGTACGCCAAGCTGCCCTTCACAGCGATCGGGAGCCTCTGCTGGGTAATTTGGTAGCCTGCCTGCACACAAACAGGGTGACACAGTCACCAGTCCACAAATATAAGCTGGGTCCAGTTCACTATTTCTTTTAAGGTCACAAAACTAAAGGCTTACCTAAAAACACAACATAACAAAACAAACAAAAAAAGGAAAAAGGAGAAGAAAAATTATCTTATGCCTTGCAGCCATAATTTAGCTTGGCCTCTTCTCGCTTTTACTATCTCCCTTTACCCTCCCTGGACATTCCCCTGCCCCAAATAATGGTGCAATAAATAGCCCGAATCCTATCTTCCCTACTGAAGTATCATTTGGGGGAATAACAATAATCTCATTGTCAGAGGCCTCTCAGGGGATGTATTGTTTCCACTTAACTCATCAGCCTAACCCTACATCTGATTACTGCTCCTCACAGACCCTCCTTATCGGGAAGTGCTGACTAAGCTTTTTGCGATCTACTTTCAGCACAGCTGACAGCAGTTGCTAGTACGCATAAGTTTGTTTTGTTCCTGTTCTTTAAGCTAACCAATTGTGCCAGCTGCCCTCCTTGACCCAACTTTCCTTATTCTTCTAGCCAGAAAATGATCATGTAGAGTGAATGGAAAGCACATGGCACTAAAATACTGGTGGATATCACAAGGATATCACCTCCCTCTAAGGTAGTGGTTCTTAACCTTCTGGCCCTTTAAATACAGTTCCTCATGTTGTGACCCAACCATGAAGTTATTTTCATTGCCACTTCATAACTGTGATGTTGCTACTGTTAGGAATCATAATGTAAATATCTGATATGCAGGATGGTCTTAGGCGACCCCTGTGAAAGGGTCATTCGACCACCAAAGGGGTCTCGACCCACAGGTTGAGAACCGCTGCTCTAAGTGGAGAGGAAGAACTACTTTCAAATACACACATGCATTGACACACGCTAAAGAGATGGCAGGTCAATATGGAGAACTGGAGAAGAACAGAGAGTAACAGCTGAAGCGTCTGCTTCAGCTTGCTGGGATCCCTGACACGTGTTCTCAGTAAGGTACACCTCTTCCTCACAACAATCCTAGCAAGAGGTACAGGGCACGGAAGGGATTAAGGGCCTTGCCCCAAGTCACCGAGCTAGTAAGCAGCAATGTCAGGATTTGAACTTGGATGGTCTGGCTCCACAGACTGTGTTCCTGGCCACCCAGTCACATTTTCCAAACTTTAGCTGCTTCGGAATCACCTGGGAGGCTGGTCAAAACATAGGCTAGCTTCACCTGAAGAGTTTCTGATTCTGCAGGTTTGGGATGATACCTGAGAATTTGTATTTCTAACAAGTTCCTAGGAAATGCTGGTGCTAGTGGTCCGGGGAACCACGCTTTCAGAACCACCGTTTTAGGCCAACTTATTCTCTGTGCAAAAAAGAAGTCTCAATTTATAAAAATTAAACTCTGAGTAGGGCTGCCAAATAAAATACAGGATGCTTAAAATCAAATTAGATAGTAATTTAAATAAACTGCTTATTCAGGTAAATAATGATTTTTTTTTTTTAGAGTATGTCCCATGTAATATTTGATAACACTAACTCTGGATCTTCTGAGCTGCCTGGGCCAGAAAGAATAAAAAGACACACACAATCAAAACGTCTCATGTTAGTCCCATAGTGCTAGTCCCCCACCTTAACCAAACTGGTTATCACTCTTAAAAGATGTAAAAATGCCAGTTCATGCTCTCCATCCTCTGAAAGAGGAAGATCTGCTAAAAGGCTGCAGCCAGCGGGTCCAAGCAGCAGCTGGAGAATTCAGTTTCTAGCTGTATTTTTTAATTTAATTCTCCTTCCGCTCTTACCCACTAAAAACCAGCTCACCCCAGTCTCCAGTTCAAGGAGAATGGGAAGCAATATCCTTACCCCCGTTTTTTTTTTTTTTTTTTTTTTTTTTAAATCTGAAGAAGGGCCATACTTAGTATCAGAGGCTCCGATTAAATGAAACATGATTTGGGGAAACCCATTCAACACTGCAGTTTGGGTTCTGTTTAATGTTATAAAAAAACTGGCTCCAGTTCACACTGGCTTCTGTAGAAGAAAAATACTTTCTAATTTTAAGGAAAAAGCAGGTTAACATGGCTTTACTGCTCAGCCAATTCCTGTTGTGAGTCTAGGCTTCAGGCACATGGTTCCGCTTACTGTCATCCACTTACTTGCTCCTTGTGAGATGACAAAAATGTCTCCAAAGGTAACGGTCCTATTATTGGGAACTTCAATTTGAAAGAGGGAAGCTCTCACTGTGTCTACAGAGCTACAGTACACATTTACCGCATGTACTGTTGCATCAGCCCCAGAGTTAGCTTTTGTCCTAACAGGCAATTAGCGCCAAACACCATGGCTGGGCTGAGCCTGAGAACACTGGCTTCTTCTACTCCCCGTTCAATTATGAGCGAGCCACCAGAAGCATGAGGCTAAGCAAGGACTCAGCAATCAGGACAATTGCATCCCATGTAGTAAACATCGGGGGGCACCTGCCTTCCTCAGGTCGGGCAGAACTTCCTGCTGCGATGGACAGACCTCTGATGGGAAACATGTGAGGCACAGCCCTCCTCCCCGGCTCCACTCCCCCAGCTCCGAAAACTTACAGAGGGCGATCACAAAGAATACTTACAGGGAGGTCTGCATAGAAGTAGTGCTTCCTGTCAAACAAGGACTTCTTGTTTATGTGGCAGTTCAGTGCCAGGCCTGTCATCACGGCCGCCTCTACGCACCTCCTGTTGAGAACCTATGGAAACACGACACACAGCTCCTCTCAGATCCAGTCTGAACAAATGCTTCTCCCACACACTGACATCCTCCCTGAATATTCAATTTGGCCCTTCAACAGGCATTCTCTCTGGTTCTCTGTGTGGGCAGCTCCAGTTCATAAGCTGACTCTATTAGTCTGGAACCGTGAAAACTTTACATATAAAAGAAAATGCATGCGGCGGTGGGTTCCACTGGGCAGGTAATGAACTGCCACCTTGGGGATCCTTTCCTCTACATCTGGCATCAAAGTCAACAGGAGGGTCCCAGAAAAGCTCAGCATAGTGGTTACTACATGGGATAAATTTAACCTCACTCCCTCTGCAAGCAGAGCAAGGAGCCGGTCAGAATGCACGAGACGCACTGATTCCTGGGAGAAGAACCCAAGAAGCAGCTCACCAAACAACCTGCATGAGGTTGAAACACACTTTGACAGATGAACTTCCAGAAACTACAGGGCTACAGCCATTTCCTCAAGGGCTGGGAAAGGGGCACACCTGCCTCCAGTCCAGGTCTGGCCAACTCTGAGTGTGCCCTACACCCCGACTCTCTCTCAACTGCTGGTCCCCCCAGAGGCTACTGGAGCTCAGGGCCTCTGGATCTGCCCTGCCCCACCTGTAGGTGTGGATATCCAAGAAATGGCAACTCCCTAGGCCCAAAGGACATGAACAGCTTTTAAGAACTTTGGAGAAGGGAGGGATGGAATAAGACAGACAACTAGGAGAAGGAGCACTAAGTTCTGGAGCCAGGCCCACATCCCACCTGTGCTATGTGGATATACTGCTGTGACTAGAAGCTATTTCCTCATTTCTGAAACAGAGATTTCATGTGAGCTTGTGGAGTGGCTAGAGTAACAGCCAGAACATCTACTCTACAGTAGGAATTCAATTTTAGTTCATTTTCCCCACTGTACTTCGGGGAAAATTTTGAGGATACTGTGCTTGCTGATGAAACATTTCTATTAGAATATTTATCATGTGCTTTAGTATCTGTAGTATACTCTTATGTATATAGGGCTTCCCAGTTCAGCATTTTCACATCCAACATTGTATGCCAGCCTCACAGCACCTTGTAAAGAAAGAACTTATATTATTCCAATATTTCAGAAAAAGAAAAGTAAGACCCAGAGATACTAAGAGACTCACCCCAAAATCACCAAGTTGGCAAATAGTAGAGCTAGCTCTAAAGTCCACCTGTGCCCTTGCCTAGAGGGTGACAAACAATCCCTGTGTTTTGGGGACTGCCTCTCCAGGCTTGGACAATGAGTGAGGCTCCCCGACAAAGGCATAACTTGTTGACCAAACACAGATTTGAAAAACAAACCTGTACAATAACACTACGAGACATCTCTACTTACTGCAATATACAACCCCCAAAAGATAATCTCAACAGCCAATCTCCCTCCTGGTAACACCACCACGAGCCTTTCCCCCCAGAAGCCAGGTAACAGCATGGAGTCAGCCATCTCATAGCCTCTATTTGGAGTTCTGCATTCTGGGCCAAATCTGCACTAATAATGCTTTTCACGAGAAGATGTGTGAGTGTGGGGAACAGGATGCTCTAATCATTGATGTTTTCACTTGCTGTTTGGCATTTTACTGAACGGTTGTTACTGTAATACAAATATAACTGGTAGACACTGCTGCCAAGTTCAGGCCTGATGACTCCGGTCAAGGCACACAAGACTGAAGCTGGTGTCCCTGCCTCAGGCCCTAGAGTGGGCTTGCTTGTAAACTGCCTGCCTCGCTAGTCTGTACCAGTTCTTGCCTTAGCACTCTCACTGTATTTCCAACTACTGCTTCCTCTCTCATCTCTGTCCAATCTGCCCCTTTGGGGCCAACCTGCTTCCTCCCAGGAAAGAAGAAAACCTGGGTTTATTTTGCTTGCCTATTTCTAGGCATACATTGCCAATAAACTCTCTGTGCCTGGCAGGCACTAGGAGAGAGAGCAGAGTTGGGGGTGACCATGGTCTCCTGCTGTGCCTAGGTACAACTGAGCACACAGGCACATGATAAACCATTAATTTCCAAAGAATAAGAATGCAGTAAAACACACAAACATTGCAGTGATATTGACTAGACTTTAATCTGCTTTTGATGATTTAGAAGGCTTAAAGTACTTCAGGGTCAGAATTATAAGCATCAATCATCACCACACTACACTTGCACTGGGGGGCTAGTAAATAGAGAGTGCCAGCTAAAAGAATGCCAACCAAAAATAATTTATTATGATCTTAGTCAAGCTGCTAATGACAGATGGAGGTCTAGGTCAGCATGTTCTGAGGATAGGATGCAGAATTGGGAAATCCAACTTGGGCTGCTTTTATTCTACAACATTTCTTAAATGTCTAAAAAGTATTAGGCTTCAAGGATACAGAAGTAAACAGGGCTCTGTCACTGGCCTTAATAAATCTGCAGTGGTGTCAGGAACCTACCAACATCTCTAACATCCTTCTCAAGTTCACCATCCACACAAAGATGATTCTGCTAAAATGCAAACCTTATAGTATTCTGTTGCCTAAAATCACTCAACAGCCCCCAATGTCTACATGATAAAGGCCAAGCTCTTACATGATCCTGCCTGCATCTTCAATTTCATCCTGAATCACACCCCTACACACCCACACATATGGTCCAGTTCCTGTACAAACCATGCTGACCTGCTGACCCTCCCTATTCTTAATCCATTCAAGATCTACTGAGATGTCACCAAATCTCTGAAACTTTCCTTATATTCTTCCCAGGTACCACTCTGACCTTCCACACCCTTCCATTTGTGTTTGCATCACGGTCCATTGAACTTGTTTACATATATTTCCATTACACTAAGTTTCATGAGAATGGGAACTGTTTATCCTGTATCCCTGAAGCCCCATACAGGACTAAAAAATAGTGGTGCTCAATAGGTGTGAAACTCAAATGAGGAGGGTGGTGATGGATATTAATGGAAATTTTCAAAGAGGCAGCGATATCTGAATCTCCTCTAAGGTATTACCTGCCACAAAGGTCTTACCTGCCTCAAACTTGTTTCAGGAAGTGCCCTGAAGCAACAACCGGTCATGTATGATGTGATTAAAGAGGTGACTTGAAAACTCAAAAAGACTAACTTGTCCTGAAGAAAGCATGGTGTAGAATTGTCTTTGCAATTGAAATAAGGTGACTACAACGGATCTCGGGATTAGCCACAGCAGCCTTCATGTGGAAGGAAAGCAATGAACCTTGGAACTCACACAAAATACCTTTCTCAACTGAGCCTTAGGAGACTTCGCTCTGGCTGCAGAAACACATATTTATATGCTCATGCACTGCAATGTGTCAGCAGGTGCGCTATGCACATCACATACCGTTTGCCATTTAATCCTCGGAGCAATCCTGGGGCAGACACTATTATGATCCTCATCTTATAGATAGTGACGGGAATCATAGAGATTAAGTCATTTGGCCAAAATGGCATTATAATAAGATGCGGAACCAGAAAGTAAGAGCCCCAGAACCCAGGCTAGTACACTCCATTTTAAATCTTCAAAGAATAGAGAGTTCTAGTGTTAGCTCTCAAGACTACTAACAGCTGGCCATAACTCTGCAGCAGCAACACAAACCAAACCCTACTGGAGAAAAGTTGAGGTAGATACTGTTTCTAACACTTTTCTTGCCAGTTTCTATCTCTATAGGCTTGTTTTCAGATGGTGAGCACCTAGAGGGCAAACACTGTGTCCTTTTAACTTTGCAGAACACTCAACATACAGTCTCTAGCATGTGGAGATTTGATGATGAGTGGACCTACAGGCTTTCTCCATTAGCAGGGAGTGTTTTATTGCTAGACTTCTGAAATCCCTAGACACAAATGCCTTATTAAATAAGTAAATGGCTTCAAGCATACAGAAAGAGGCCAGTTCTTTTATTTAATCAGAAGATAAGGAAGGTCTGATAGGTAGAGGCAGGAGATGAGACAGTCAATAAGTTTCATGACTACAGAGACAGACTGGGCAGATCATGGTCAGGAAAAGGATATGAGGGTGGATGTCCCACCACTACCCTAGTCTAGTCCTCCTCAGCTTCCACGTACTCTGCTAAGTACTATCTCCCCAGCCAGACTGAGCTCCCTGAGGGCAGTCATTTTATCTTATTATTCTTTGCCCCATTATCTACATCTGATTAACTGAGGTAATGGATAATTTAACATTCCCTTTATCAACATTCATAAGCTATGAAATGAAAGCAAAATTGTTCTATAAAACATATGTGTCAGGAAAAAGAAACCACTTAGTATGTAAAATAGGACACATTTAATGCAGAGACTTTACCCTGGTGATAGAAGAGATGAGACGTCAGAGGGCACAGGGAGGCCACTTAGGAGATTCTCAACAGCAGGAAGCCAATCCTACCCCAGGGCTGAGGACTGGGCACTAAGAGGACACGGGACACATGGTAGATTTGTCTACTAGCTGGAGCCCTGGTAGAGGCCCACCCACTACCAGAGATGTTGTCAGAGAAGAGGGGAAGAGAAAGACCCTGTAGCTGCTTTTCTCCCACCTTCAGTCTTTGATCAGATCCTGCTCGTGGCCTCACCAGTCAGAAGCCAAGTAACCTGGGAACTAGAAACTGGAGGTGGAAAGTGTTCAGATGCAACAGGGACCAGAGCATTCTGAGCCCATAAAGATATCAAAAAATAAAAAGATAAATACTGGTAAGTGATTGTCTTACTCTGTAAAATTCAAACTGAATGTAGTCAGCTATGCAAAAGAGCATGGAAATAGAGCTGCTGAGAGACAATTTGGGCCTTCTCCCACTGAGTGTATGATCAGACAGTGGAGAAAACAGGAAGAACAACTCCTTAAGATGCCAAAAAAGAAGAAGTCCTTAAGAGGAAAACCAGCAAAATGAACAAACTTGGAGCAGAGGCTTAAGACTTGTATTATGGAGCTGTGCCAGAGTGGCTTATGTGTGTCAACCAAGCTTATTCAATGTCAGGCAAGAATGTTTGCAACGAAATGAACGTTGTTATTTTATAGGAAAGGCAAAATGGTGCTTCAATTTCATGAGGATAAAAGGGTTGGCCATGAAAACATGAACAAAGTTAGCTCAGAAAATGCCACCAGTTTATGATGATCTCACAAATAAAGACAGTGATCAGAGGACAGCAATGATACAATAGAAGTTAAAGAAATTGATATGTTTGGAACTAATAGTGATGAAGAAGAAAGCAGTGATGCAACAGAGGCTGAATAAAGTGATATCCTGCATATTATGATAGTACTGGTATGTAAACATTACCTGCGGTAATTATTAAATAAAAGTGTGTTCTGTTTTATGTTTAAAATATTTATTTCTTAATTTGGGATTGGAAAAGTAGGGGGCATCTTATACACAGAAAAATATGGTAAGTTAAATTCTACTAATCACAAATAAATCTATTCACTAAAGCCAGTCTCTGGGACCTACAACAGGAAATAGTTTGTGATGTACATCAAAGAAATAAAACTACATGTCTTTCAAAATAGTCTATAATTCACACCATTTATCTCCCCTTCCTATTTTACCCTCAAATGGTGAGCTTATGATGCTATGACACCCAGAGTTAGTCCAATTGGTATCAGTACCTCCTGTAAAAACTGTGACAATATGACAAGACTACTGTGCTTACTGAAAATCCAGTCAGCAATTCTGCTGGAGCATTAAAACAAAAACTATAAGTTGATGTTTTACAAAAAGCCCAAAAGGAATTATTCTGTGAAACTAATGCTATATATGACAAATCTGATGACTGAGATATAACATGATAAATGCCTTAATTTATGAAGAGAAGGTAATTAAGATTTACTAAGTAAAAATAAGGCAATAAAATGGGCCTTTATCTTACTGTTAACCATAAATATATCTCAAAGCATGCACTCCCTCTGATTCATATTCAAAGCAAAAGTTGCCACACAGATAAATTTTCATTATGGTAGAGAAAAGTGTTTCCCCATTTACTCACCCCCCACATCCCTTTTCACCACTGAGCTCTTTATTCACCAGCCAAAACAAATATAAATACTCTTGAGCTATGATAATTAAGCTTGCTAAAACTGGTCAGTTAATTTTTCTAAAGTGAAATTTTCCATCAAAAGTTACTAGTTTTATGAAAATATTAAATATTTACATAAATATACACACATAAATATGTATGCTCTTTATGCCTAAACATGGGCATTGTCTAGGGAAAAGGAGGAAGAGAATGTTATATGTTCTCTTATTTAAATCCCTTTTTCACAATGGAGAAAAAGATAGATATCCATTTCATAGGAAACAATTTGTGTTCAAAAGAAGAGGAGTGTTGTTCCAGCTGTCCTTGAGCTCCAGTGCTCCTCTCCATTCCGTCCTCTTGCACCATTTCCACTACCCAGGCTAATCAGGATCAAGGGAAAGGATATTTTCTTGCTCCTAAGTATCAGAGACCCGTTCTTCTCATTTGGGATTCCATTCTCCTCCTGCCTCTGCCTACCTCCTGGGGAAGGCAGCCTAGGCCAGTTTGGCCTGTGGCACTGGAGCAATCTCTCTTGCTTTTCCAGGGACCATTGGAATACTAAGATCTGACATTCATCTCTGGGCTTAAAGGAAAAATGAAAAGCCCTTGACCTTAGCAGTGGTTGGCCTGCCTCTGTGCTAGGTGAAAAGAGTTCTCACATGACACAGCCTGTTTTTGCTTAGACTTCATTTTGGGGTTGGAGGCTAATGGCCCAACTACTATAGCATTCATTTGAGGAGCCTCACAGCCAGTTAACCAAGTTAGATAAGAAAGTCTGAGTTGCTGGCAGCCAGTAAAAAACAAGATGGGGTTGCAGGTTAACTGGTCTCTATTCCTTTTTCCCACAACATCCCCAACAGCTACTAACCTGGCATTACTCATTGGCAATTAACCTGATCTCCAAGAAGACCTCTACTGATGAACAAACTAGGACAAAACTGAGTCAGAAAGACCTGAGTTGAAATCTCATCTCTATTGCTTGTTAGCTGCGTGACCTTGCACAAATTACCTAACCTCTCTCAGCCTCAATTTCTTTATCTGTTAGGTTAAAAAACCTTATTTTTCAGGATTGTTCTGTGAATTAAATAAAATTACTCAACAGACTAGTATTTAGTAAATACTAGTTGCAGAATGGAAGTGCTATTAAATGCAAGATGCCTATCTCAATCAAATATTTCATAATCAAGTTTTTCTAGGAGATAAGGGAATCCAAAATGGAAAGGTCTAAACAGCTCCACAGATCCATCAGTCCGGATTTACAATCCCAAAGTAAGGCACAACAGATGCTAAAATTACGCACTATGTCAACATAGTATTTCCTCATTAAATGATAACCAACACCTTTTGTGATCATTAGTGTGTTATCTCCAGTGAAATAGAGATCATATTTCTTAATGTCTCAGGAAGCTTATATTATTGCACTTTCCATTTTATAGTGAAGCAAAATTTTCCTGGATAACACTGTATGCTTGCCTGTGTCTGACAAAAGCCCCAATTCTCAAGTGAGAGAAATGACCTTCTAATAAGGTGACAGTTATAGAACAGTTAACTAAATCAATTTTCAACTCCATCTCACTGTTGCCCCCACATATCTGTAACTTCCTGTTTTCTAAGATAGCAGTTGCATTTGAAATTCAACTAGCATCTGTGGAGAAGAGATGTATGAAGGCATGAAGTAGACATGGGGATCGAGTTTTTAGAAAAATCAGTTTTGAATACTTTTTGAATAAAACTTTGAGATGGGATCAGGGTTGTTAACTTGGAACATTTGTTTTTCTCTTGTTTATAGTTTTTAAGAAAAGTGTATTAATATTAAAAAGGCTAAACCATACAAATCTAAATTTCATTTTAGATTGCCAAGTCTTTCCTAATCAATCCTAAAGTTCACTAATAGGGCTTTACACTTGGAGAGATTTAAGGGAACGACAAACTATTTCATATTACTGAAACCTCAAGAATAATCAATGAAAGATAAGAAACATTAATTCCATTAGTGAAAAGCTCTAACGATCCCAAATAAGAGTTTTCATCTTTATATAAAAGATCATAAGCAACTGGCTTAAACCAGAGGACCTCTATGAAATGCTAGCTAGGTACTATCAACATGGATAGCGAATTTGGTAGGACAACAAGGCCTATGAATGTCAAAAGCAAATTCCTAGAGACATGCCATTCTGTTGAAAGTACTCCTACTACCCTGTTTCCCCGAAAATAAGACAGTGTCTTATATTAATTTTTGCTCCCAAAGATGCACTAGGTCTTATTTTCAGGGGGTGTCTTATTTTTCCATGAAGAAGAATATGGTACACATTTATTGTTGAACAAAAAAAAAAAAGGAAATTTATTACCTGTGTGTCCACACAATGTGCCCGACTACTGCCCTGCGCGACTCGCTGTCTAATTGTGAGTCAGCCAGACTCCATCAGGGCAGAGCGAGCAGCAGGCGGCAGCTTGTCCTGGCAGCAGCGTGGGCTCTCTGATTAAAAGAGACCTCACACTTCCTGTCTGCTCTGGCTACTCTGAGGCCAACAGTGAGCTGCACGGGGATGCCCGCCACCACAGCCCAGAGTCCAGAGTTATGGTAGCTTTGGGAGGGCCTTATTATCAGTGAGGCCTATGTTCAGGGGGGTCTTATTATCCGGGAGGCTTTATGTTCGGGGAAGGCCTTATTACCAGAGAGGTCTTATTTTCGGGTGGATGCCTTATATTTCAGCGAGAGGCAAAACTGTAAGTAGGTCTTATTTTCAGGGGATGTCTTACTTTCGGGGAAACACAGTATGTTCATCAGTCCCAGGAATGTCTCAAGGACAGCCTTTGAAAGAGTCTATCAGGACACAGATGTTTAGGAAGAAAAACCTACCTTTTTTTTTTTTTTCCACAAACACAATTTATTTCAAGAAGTCAGCTTACATGATTGTGGATCAAGAAGTCTGAAGTCTATGTGGCAAGCTGGAAACTAGAGCAGAAGCTGCTCTTGAGATTTTGAGGCAGAATTTCTTCTTCAGAAAAACCTATCTCAAATTTTATGTATCTAATAGGAATTCTATATAATAAAAGCCTAATATGCAAATTGTCCTGTCCACCAGGAGTTCAACCAAGGAGTGGGACCATTGGCCAAATGCCCGCGGCCCCTCCCTCTGGCCAGTGGCAGCAGGCAGCTGGGGGAAGGGAGGCCCCAGCCAACAGCTAGCAGCCACTAGGAACCCTACCTGTGCACGAATTTCGTGCACTGGGCCTCTAGTATATCTAGTAAGAAGCTTCACAGCAAGCCACAAAATCATGGAAGTGAAAAGGAAAAATAAAAAAGCCAAGCCAAACAGTCACAGGGTAAAAACCCCTGGTGCCTTAATTATGTTTTCTTCAAGGTTAGGTAAAATTTTAAAAATTGATCTGGACTTTTAAAAAAATGTCAATGTCCTGAAAGAAAAGAAGAAGGGAAATAGGAAGAGAGAGGGGAAGAGAGGAGCAGAAAGGGAAAGGAAAGAAAAGGAAAAAAGAGACTAAAGAGTCATGACAATAAACAGTATATGATCTTTGACTGGATCCTGGATTGGGGAGAAGGAAATAAAGGCTAATGCTGAGACAACTGTGCAACCTTGAATGTGAACTGGGTCTCGGCTAACAGTACTATATTCATGTTAGCTTTCATGAGTGGTCATGTAAGAGAATTTTTTGTTCTTAGGAGATAGATGCTGAAATATTTAGGAATGAAGTCCCATGAGTGTGCAACTTACTCTCAAATGGCTCATCCAAAGGGGAAAAATATAATTGGTGCAGGGTGGATGTTCACTGTATTAGTCTTTCAACTTTTCTATAAGTTTGAATTTTTTTAAAAAATAAAAAGTATGGGGGAGGGAGAAAGGAGTAGATAATTCTCCACCAGAATGGATGGTGAGATGTTACAAGCCTTAAGGTGGTAAGAGGAGACTGGAGCTATTAAACTAATGCAGCTCATAAACCACATGTAAATTGGAAGTTTTCAATCACTGTTGCTGAAAATCAGCTGTAGAAAAAAAAACATTGTATATACTAATCCATTTAAACTTTCCTATGCCATCATTAAGTGATGAGACATATTAAGGCCCTTGTGTAGATGCTGAACTATGGTGCAACATGTGAAAAATCCATTAGCAAATTCTGTACTGTCATATATTTCCTGCATATAGACAACATATACATAAAAATCAAGAACATGAAGATTTGTACTTTTACCTGGTAGAAAAATAATTTTCCCCAATATCTTTTCTACTTAAAAATACTTTTGTTTTCCCCTAAAGTTGTCTACTTTTTTCTGTTGATGCTTCCATTCTGTTGTCTTACCCTGTACATATAATTTCTCAATGTGTACTTCTTTGAAAGACTTCTATGACTGAGAACTTCATATTATTGTTACTCATGCTGTTGTGATATGTGTCATTTTAAGTTACTTCAGGTGAGTGTTACACAAGTAACACCCCCTGCTCAACCCTATTGGTCACTATGAAATGGAAATAGTTTGATTTATCTTTTAATGATGCAAAGTGAAGAATATGACTTTCATCATCATAATAAATACCATTCGTGTGCCTCTTGAGAGTTTATGAAGTGCTTTCATATATATTTCACTTCTTTCTATAGATGTAGCAATGGAAGAGAACAAGCAACAAGACAGATAAGAGAGCTTACTGGCGTGATTAAGCAAACAAAGGTTATGAGTGACTACAGGCACCTTGAACGTTTACAACCAGCTATAAAGGAAAAATTCCCTGTTGTGTTTTGTTGGAAATGAACAATTACCACATATTGCAGAAGGAAATTCAGTCTGGTGCTTTAAGCTAACAACAGGAACCAGACAATTCTTCTTTTTTTTTTTTAACTAGGCCCTGAGCTCCCTGTGTTCTTGGGAAAATCAATAGGCCAACAGTTTTTTCCACCAATTGGGGTTGGAGCCCCTGACCTTGCTCACTGGGGTGGCCTATGAGTTGACAAACATCACTGAAAATTCAAGACTGTATTGATAATTATATATTACTGCCTGTCTGCATCTCCTAAGAAAGCCGCAGAAAATGACAATTTGATTGATTGATTATGCTTCTTGCTTTTATATGTGTGAAAGGATATTCATGCATCAAAATCTGGAATACAACATTTTAAAGGTTCCTGAGGAAACTAATATCTTTTTTAAAAATATATTTTATTAATTTTTTACAGAGAGGAAGGGAGAGAGATAGAGAGTTAGAAATATCAATGAGGGAGAAACATTGATCAGCTGCCTCCTGCACACTCCCTGCTGGGGATGTGCCCACAGCCAAGGTACATGCCCTTGATCAGAATTGAACCTGGGACTCTTGAGTCTGCAGGCCGACAGTCTATCCATTGAGCCAAACCGGTTAGGACAATATCTTTTGAGTCTCACTTATGCTCCTTGCCCCAACTCGAGGCCTATAATAAGGATGCAACCAGTGGTGGAAGACTGGGAAACATGAAAGCTCAGCAGCAAGAACCCTCTGCTGGAACTAACAGAATGCTCTGAAGAGGGGCCCAGCCTGATTACAATAACTATGCCAATATCACCAAGCCTACGCTTGTCATTTCTGGGATGCCAATGGCAAAATGACTTCTTAACTCTGCCAAGATTTTAAAGAGCTAAGGAAAATAATCCCCCAAGATGCTGCAGTAGAGAGAACAGCCAACTCCTCCCTCATGCTAAATGTGAAGCTGAAAACACATTATCAAAGTGACCAAATAAGAAAGGCCTATACCAATGGCCTCAGAGGACAAGTATATACTTGAGGTATGGAGAAAGAATCCCACAGAATCTATTAAAAAAAAGTGTCTCACCTCTACTTGCAGACACAATAAAACTGATATTCAAGGGCACAAATGAGCATTCTCCATCCTCCTGCCCCCATGTTTCCATGTGGCTGGATTTTGCTCTTGACTCCATATTGCTTTGTTTCCCAAAGAGAAGTGGCGTTTCTGACTAGTGACTATGGGCCACTTTCTTCTGGCTGAGCATTTTTATTATAGCCTCTAGTACAAATCATCAGAACAAAGCCTGCATGAACGCCTTCTGATCAGCAAGTTCACAGAGATGGTATATGCTGGTCTATTGTGGCCATATGATGAGCTTTTTCCAAGTGGAAGGCTTATAGTTTTGGTTAGCTGAGTTCAACTCAGGTAGAAAGCACTAGAAGCTATCTAATCTAATGAAAGAGTAATACTGAAATTGACTGTTTCTATGGGATGCCTAAGCCATGCCCACCAGCCAGAGTGGCTGTATGCAAATTAACCCAGCCAAGATGGAGGCCAGCAGTCACGGAGCCTGAGTAAACAGAGGCTTCCGTTGCACCAGGAGTAAACTGTCTGCCGGCTGGCTGGGCTTCTCCAGGCTCAGGCAACATATTTGCAACATTGTTTCAATTATAGAAGCCTCAAAGCTGAAGCAAACAGCAGGCTTCCGTTGCACCAGCGATGGAGGAAACTGTCTGCCTAGGCAACATTCTTTCAATTTATAGAAGCCTTGGAGCTGAAGCCAACAGTAGGCTTCATTACCTGCCTAGGCCTCAGCTTAAAGGAACAGTGTATCAATTACAGAAGATAAATAAATTCCAGAAATCTGCTTCCAGCCAACCTTGCTGGGACATTGGGTCAATGGAAGCTGTGGGCAGCCTGAAAGCCTGAAAACAGCCCTCAGGCCCGCACTCAGGCTGGTCACACACCAATAGGGTGAGGGACCCCACTGGGGGGTTTGGCAAGCCTACAAACAGCCATCAGCCCCTCACCCAGGCTGGCCAGGTACCCCAGTAGGGACCCAAAACCTGAAGGGACTGTGGACAGCCTGAAAACACCCCTCAGCTCCTCACCCAGGCTGCCCAGGCACCCCAGTATGGACCCAAAATCTGAAGGGACTGTGGGCAGCCTGAAAAAGGCCTTTAGCCTGTCACCCAGGCTGGCCACACCCCAATGGGGTGAGGGTCCACATTGGGGGGCGTGGCCAGCCTGCAAACAGCCATCAGCCCCTCACCTAGGCTGACCAGGCACACCAGCAGGTGGACATCCCCAGAGGGGTCCCAGACTGCAAGAGGGCACTGGCCGGGCTGAGGGATCTCCCGAGTGCACAAACTTTTGTGCACCGGGCCCCTAGTTTGCTACATATCAAGTTGCAGTTCTAAATCAAGCCATTATTGATAATAATGGTTGATAGGTTCATCTCCATCTCTCTGATTTCTCAATTAGTTCTGACTCAAAAGGGGAAAAGTATTATTTTTATACTTCCTTTCTAGCACTCATAAACCAACTGCTTTCTAGCACTCGTAAACCAAATCTAGAAACCCCACAGTATCACCAATGACTCCACAAAGAAGAAGAAATCCAAGAGGGCCAGCTGCTATGGCCAGGCATGCATTTTCTGTGAGGGAACAGCTTTTACAGGTCTGCTGCAGTTTTGTACATTCTGAAACTGTCTATGGAAGAAAAATGAATGGTGCCCAGCTGCATGATTTGAGGCTGCATTTTTATTATAGGCTTCTAGTATAAATCACCAGAACAAAGCCTATATGAGCTGCCTGAATGTCAGAGACAAACACAGTGTCACAGAACACTGTTAGGCAATTTTTTTTAACTACTACATATTCATATCAACAAAAGATCCCTAAGCGTTCGTCCTCCTAGGCATCTTTGGCCATGTGTTTATATTTTATTTTCTACACATTCCCACCTCACTTTCTAGCATTTCAGACTTTTGGGAGCAGTAGTGTACCACATCTATTTTAAAGAGTTGAGAGTTCTAAGTATAGCACCGTCTCCTCTAACAATGGCTCGCTGTTGTGCTCAATCTCATCCAAGCACATATTTTGAAGGGAAAACAAACCTGCATGAGGGGATGTGGAAATGTGAGAAAAGCCCTTTCCAAACACAACAACGAGGTTAGGGGAATTTGGAAGGAGCTCAATGAACTCAGATGCATGCAGAACTCAGCCTCAACCAGTATGCGGAAGTGCACTACACAAAAAATCACCATAGAAGAACTGCAATCAGAAGAGAGGGATATCCTGGTGGCAGAGGAAAGGAAGTCAGAGAGATGTAAACATGCCTCTCCTGGCCCATTCTGAATCTCTGGGTTATGACCATTCAGAGCCTTGGCCACAGTCTCAGCTATGTTGTCACATTCTCTGTTCCCTTTTAATGTTTCAATCTTTATAAAGTCTCAGCCTAGACTTTAGGTTAAAACAAGACTATAGAATTGACTGTCTTAAGTTTATTCTCAGGAGGACTTGGGGTTCAATTTTATTAACTATTTGGTCTAAGAACCCCAAAGCTAAGATATAAACATGAAAAAATAGCCCTGGCTTTGACCTAGGGCATCTGGCAAAAGCCAATGTAAAAGCTCTTTGGAGAGACTTGCTTTCAATCCAGCCACAAGATTGCCACTAATGAATCCCTGTCAAATATGGCTTCATAACCCAAAATTACAAAATTCACAAGAAGATCACATATCATTTAGCCAGAACCACCAGCAGACACACAAAAAAGTAGAACAGAGAGCCCAAAAACTTCAGGCAATAGAATTATTAAACACAGACTGTAAAATAAATAGATTTAAAATTGTTAAGAAAATAAAGAACTAAATACATGAAAAAGAAGATATTTTCAAAAAGACAAAGATTTAAGAGAGAAAAATAGGATTTCTATAAATAAAAGATACTCTCAGTCAAATAAAAAACTCAGTGGGTATGTAAAGAGCAGAGTAGACTTAACAAAGAGAGAATTAGTGAACCGGAAGAAAGTGCAGAGAAGACTTCAGAATGAAGCATACAGAAAAAAATCTTAAAAGAATTTTCCATTAGCTAAGAGATGCTCATAGGCAGAGCTGCTCTCTTAATAGTGGGTCTGGGGAAATCCAGTGCCTGGTGCTCTGAACTGGAGGCTAATTAGGTTAGATCTCCTTTTGCCCATTTCATTTTCTGAATCAGCACTTTCCCCTCTTCCCAGGTTTAGAGTTCTCACCTAGTAGATACTGTAATAAACAGCACACACAATCAGTGTCAATACTGAATGAATGCTTCTGTGTGTGTATAAGCATGTGAATGTACAACTATAAATGAACAGGGGTGGGCAAAAGTAGAATTACAGTTGTGAGTACATGAAACACAGAGTTCATTCTTATATTATAACTAGGGGCCCGGTGCACAAAAATTTGTGCACTCGGGGTGCAGGGAGTCCCTCAGCCCGGCCTGTGCCCTCTCACAGTCTGGGACCCCTCAGTGGATGTCCTATGATGGCTCCAGTCTGCCAGGCGCCTTCTGTGTGTGTGTGTGTGTGTGTCACCACTGGGGACCTGCCCCCAGCCGCATCTGAGGCTCGGAGCAGTCCTCCTGTGTGTGTCTACCTGCTGGGGGCCTGCCCCCAGGCACACCATGGAGGCTTGGAGCAGGCACAACCTCTATGGTGATCTCTCAGACTCTTGCCCTCCCCTGCATGTTGTTCTCTTTTTTGAGCTGTGACCAGGGCTGGGTGCAGCCTGCCTCCCAAGCTTGCCTACTGCCCATCTTCCTCCAGCCACCAGAAAGCAGGGAAAACCCCGCCTCGTGGTCAGGCCAGCCTTTTCCTGCTCCCTGATCCCCAGAAGGGGTCTGAAGAGCCGCCAAGCAGGACTCCAGCCCCCAAGAGCTTGCTTTCCCGCTCCCCAGCCCGCCACCTTGCTTTCCCACTTCCTGGTGCCCTGCAAGGGGCCTGGGAAGCCCACCAAGCAGGCTGCCGACCCCCTGCCACTTCCTACCCACTCCCCGATGCCCCTCCAAGGGCCTGAGAAGCCCACCAAGCAGGCTGCTGACCCTGCCGCCTCTTTCCCGCTTCCCGGTGCCCTCCAACCCTGCCGCCTCTTTCCCACTCACGGGTCCTGGGTCCTGGGTCCTGCGCTGTCCCGCCCTGCAGCCGCTCTGTGCACTCGGGAGGTCCCTCAGCCCGGCCTGTGCCCTCTCACAGTCTGGGAGCCCTCGGGGGACGTCCACCTGCTGGCGTGCCTGAGCAGCCTGGGTGAGGGGCTTTAAGGCTGCCCACAGCTCCCATTGACCCAACGTCCCAGCAAGGCC